>MU834077.1:0-49658 GCA_029204225.1 Diphasiastrum complanatum | reverse complement strand
AAAACCTAAATTGGAGTGGTAAATAACGCCAAGCAAGCAGCCCCTACACAGATTTGTCTGCAGCAAGTCCTGTACGTCAATCAGCAAAGGCTGAATTGCAGCAGACGCAAATCAAGCTGGTGCCCAAAATCCAGCAGATCTGCAAGCCTCCGTTTGATTGTTTGAAATGATCAAGACGAGCAGATCAAAAGCAAAAAGACTAAAACCAGAGTGTCAACAAAGAGTATTGGTACTAGTCTTTTCAAGCACAAAAGGTGCAAAGTCACTCAAATATCACAGAGCATAGAAAATTATCTCATTTTTCTACAACAAAACTTTTTTTTCGTGGGGAAGGCCCTCCCTCCCTTGCTCGGAGGGCCCTTGCCCCAGGGGGAGCCCGAGGGCAGGCCCCGACCAGCAAGGAAGTCCCGAGGGCTTCGGGCCTTCCCCTACGTAATGCCATTGTGCGAAGGTTTTTTTTTTTTTTTTTCCTTCCTTTTTTGGCCGTACACGTGGACTAGTTTTTTTTTTTTTGGTTTTTTGCCGTTTTTTTTTTTCGCAAATTTTTTTACGTTTGTGGCGGAATGTGGATGTGGACAGCCAATGACGAGCTGCCACATAGCACATGCACATTCCACCGGAGAGAGGAGAGATAACGTGCATTGCACCGGAGAGAGAAGAGAGAAAGTGAATTCCACCGGGAGAGGAGAGAGAATGAAAGATTCCTAGGAGAGAGAAAATTGGATGGACATTATGCTCCTGGAAGTGGTCCCAAAATACAAAGGACACCTGAGCACAAAGCATTATGGGTAATATACATGACAACCTTTGGCATTTGCAATTTGCAATTTGTAAATTTTGAAACACCTTTTTGGGTGATATTGAGAGGCAATGGCAATGCTACCCACACAAATGGTCAACAAGAGCACACACCCAAGATTTGGCATCCTTGCTATGTGAGACATGTGGCAAACTCCTTTTCTTTGCAAGAAAACCATCAAGCGTTACTTGGAGGTAAATGTTTGTGCACGTATATGCTAGGTGTGTGCATGTGTGTAGGTGGGTGTAAGAACGAATTGCAAACAATACATGGAAAGGGTCGTGGCCTTGTAAGAATGTGCCAATTTAGCACCGATCGACATTCGCCACGTTAGCTACCATATGGCAAGAGCGGATCGACATTTGAGCTTAGTGCCTTTTAAGCTCAACAGGGTTGTTGGGGTTTCCCTTCTCCGACTGCCCTCAAGCAAAAGGGCCGAGGAAGGGGACCGTTCATGACATGAAAACTTTTATTACTTCTTATGAAGTAGTTTCTACATTGTAGTTTTGCTTGAGCACATTAAAGCCAAGAGGCTAGGTTATTTCTTGTATTAATTTGATAATTCTTTTGGCAAGGCATGTTGATGTGAATCGATACCTTGTGTAAAACTTGGTCAATACATGCCAATACCCAGTCAATACCCCTCAAAACTCACCCTAAAACGAATATTAGGATGCATAATTAGAACCTTGCATTTTCTATGTTACTCTTGTACCTTTCGGTTATAAAATTCCAAAATCTTCATATAGCCTAGCCTAACATGTATCACAAAAACTTAACACCAACTAGAGCGATTGAATTTTGTGGATGCCACTTTGTGTGTTGGGTTTTATTTTGTAGTGATAATGTGTGACTCCATGTAGGCAATTTGAGTTGTGTCAACTTCAAGCATGTTAACGTTGAAGTCTTCTAGAATAGTTGTGAATATTTGTGGGTATATTTCATAAAATATCTTGAAGAATATGTAAAAAATACGTTATGTTAAAGTTTGGTTGTTGATACACTCCACATACGTAAAAACCTGCAGGTTTTTTTGCAGTTCATTTAAAAGTTGCCTTAAATGGCATAATATTTTACTTTTGGAAATTATGAAGTATCTTTGCTATTTTTAGAAATATCAAGAAACACCTTCCAGTTATAGTAAATCACACAAAATGAAATTGCTATTTTCGGAAGTGTTATTTTTAAAAATAGAAAAAAAAATTTAGAAAAAAAAACTTGCAAGTGTTTTACGCAGGGAAAGGCCCACGGGCGGGGGGGCCTTCCGCCTTTGGAGGCTCCCTCGGGCTGCCACCCTCGAGCGCCTCAAAAGGCGGAAGGCCCCCGCCCTGGGGCCTTCCCCCTTACAATCATACAACATGATTTAACATCATTAACATAAGCTTTGATGATTTTGCAACATGTGTGTTGTCTATGTCATAGTTGTGTGGTTGTTGGTTGTGGTTATCGTATATGGTCATCCCAAAGAAATAAGAAATCTATATGGCATGAAATCTGGTGGGAAGTATGATGTTTCACTGCGGTTGCATGTTTGTTGCAAAGACAATATGTTTGACATCATGATATTGTATTCTACTAAAATATCAATTTCATGCTTTTGCGATGAGATTGTTTTTGGAGATTGAATGTGAAGGTTTGTGCTGATTCTACATGACAAGAATTTGGATTTGCCATTCTGCATGATTGCATAGGTGTTTCGTTTATTTTCTAATATATGTGTCAACTTTTGAATGTCGACTATAGAATGGTGTGGTTAGGTATAGATTTTGAATTTTTTGTATTACAGAGAGCGCTCTATATGTCAGACCATGTTTGTTGGTTTTAGTAGGATTGAAAATTAGATGTTCCATTGTTAGGCATTGTGCACAATGTATAGTGTTTAGATAATTGTTTTCTTGTGCCAATGTTTAAAATGAGGAGCGTATTTAACTTTGTAAATTGGTTCCACATTTGTTTTATGTTCTCAAGTGTAGAAGTGAGTATGTGCAATCATGTTTTTGTCCAATGTGTGTGTGTCAAGGAATTTATTCCAAATAATATGTGTTGCCATTATGGTCATTCTTGTTTGAAATAGACCATTAGCGCCATTTATAGGACCATCCTCAATATTTATGTTTGTTTCACATATTTCAAAAACCATGCTTGCTTTGACAATTGTAGTTTACATAAACTAATGGTCTTTCTTGACTTTTGAAGAATGGATATTGACTTGCTACATGTGCACGAGCATGTGCCATTAGCATGTAAGTAAAAAATAGTGCCTTTTGCTCCTCAAAATTTTGGTCATTGTATGTTTCCATCTCTTTGTTGGTGTGGCAAAAATAAGACATATTTACTGTAATTGGAATGGGTTCGTAGGATTATTTGTTGATCTAGTGAATGTCTTTGTTGAAGTGAGTGGCCCCTCTTATTTCATTTAGTATGTTAATGTACATGGGATCATTTGATTTGAGTTGGTTTGCAAGAGTTCATTCTTGTATAGTACCTTGTACGTGTTAAATCTTGTAGACATTACCTTGATAAAAATTGTACTATCTTGAGGATGGTCACTTGGCAATTGAAGCCACTTTGTAATATACTCAAATACGTTTTAACTTATTTGTAAAGGTGGATCACCTCCAAAATTGAGTTTAGGCCAAGCACAAAGTTCACTTTGGACTGTGCTCAGAAAGTAGAGAAATGGTCATTTTTGGATGTATGATGGGCAAATACCTAAGGAGATCTTGAATATTAGGGTTTAGAAATTATTACTACGGATGAAAAGACTTATTGAAAACCCTAAAACTCATATTAGGGTAGATATATACATATTAGGAATATATATATATACATGACTGAGATAGGCATACTGACCTCCTAACATGATAATCGATCCTATATCAGTCTTGGGCATGACAACCACGATCACTACTGGTAGTGTGAGACAAGCACTGTAATTACTTCTCTCATAACCATTGTTGCGAAATTATGGGGAGTACTTAAAGCCCAGACATGGTATGGAGTCTGGTGGGTCAAGAAGCTGATCAACCAAGTGGGTCTAGAGAATCCCCAACTCCTAGTCCAACTACAGTAGATGATGAGCCAGCACACCACGAAAGCATAACCCATAGGTTAATGCACATGATTATGAGTAACCAATAAAGCACATGCCCTAGAAAGAACCTAAATGCGAATACATAAGGAGGAAGAAGGGGTGTAGAATTATTAACAGATTCATCAAATGTAAATTCAACAACTATATATTCATCACATGTATATTGACATAAATGTTAAACCACAAGTGATGGAACACCTTGTTGTAATCCATATGAAAGAACTACATAGCAGTGATCAACTCAACCGACGTCGTAGCAAATTGGCTAAGTTTATACTAGAGGAAAGGCAAAACCAACCTAGAGATTTAGAATCTAAAAACCAAACTGAAGAACCAAAAGAACCTCCGAATCAGATCCACTAATGAGTTGATTATTGCCAATAAGGAGTGTGATACTTAGAGGCAAAAGTACACTATACTCAAAGATGAGTGGCAGAAGACAGATTCACCATGAGGAACAGTACATGGGACATGAGAATATTATAGCCAACACTAAAGCAGAGCTAGCTGCCATTGAGAACACCGTCGCTATGTTAGCCTAGAAATAGCAACATGAGTACTAAAGAAAAACAAAATAGCAAGCGGACCGGCCATACCTCAGAGATCTCGTAACCCTCTACTTGCATATCATGCGCAGCAGAAAGAGATTATGTTAGATAGCCTATTCTATAAGAACTTCGACACCTACAGTTTGTATCTACCACCTACGAGCCTCTTGATGACCAGCCTCTTGAGCTACAACCATCCACTAGTTCACACATCCGATTCACATGGCCACTCATTCTAGGTAGTTTTGAGAATTACAAAGATGCATGTGAGAGTTTATGTAGTGTTAGCAACAGAGTGAAAAATACAAAAAAAATAATAAATAAAAAATAAAACTTCGTGGCATGTGTATTGTAAGTCCACATATGAGTAAATGTTAATAAACTTCTACTATGGCATGTGTTTTGTAAGTCCATGGGTAGAAGCTTAAATAAATAAAATAACTTAAACTTAGACTTAAGAAAACTTAAGCATAGAAAGATTCTAAGTAATCTTAAACTATCTTAAGTCTAGAGTTAGAGATTCTAAAAGTCCTAAGTTCTTAGTTAGAAGTTTAGAAGCCTTAGAATGGCTAGTTTAGATACTAATGCCATAAGCTAGTGGATGCTTATGGAAGGCCCTTCTTGCTATAAGAAAAAAAGCATTTATCTTGTAATCAACACTTTGAGATTATGCCAAATTGCTCTCTTTTGAGATGTCATTCTATTTCATTGTGTTCCCATTGGAAGGTGCATTGCTTGAGGGAAGGTGCTCGGGCCTCCTCTTGTCTCCTTTCATTGGTTTTTATTGTGGCATGTTTCTTATTTGCTTTACGCTTAGCCTTAGCCACAATCTTAATTTCAATTCCCATCTTGGGTGTTAAGTAGGATTTAGATCAATAATCTTGCTGATTGGGAAGCCTTAGCAAGATTTTGTCATTTTCATTCACCTTTGCTAGTTGGGAAAGCCTTAGCAAAGTCATAGTTATTTTTCAAGTAGTGGCTAGTTGGGTACCACCTTAGTCACACCATTTATTCCGAGCACTAGGTGGGAAGCCTTGGTGCTCTCCTTTTGTTTATGTTCAGTTCGGAAAATCAAGTCTTTCTTGGGGCTTGTGGGATTTTTCTGTCGACATATTCCCCAATTTGCTCGATTGGCATTTCCCCTTACCCAGGCCTTGAAAGGCTATAAGAAGCTAAGCTGGAGGGCTAAGAGCCCACTAGTGGTGTGAACGGAGGATATGAATAATTGTTTTGAGTTGCTTAAGAAAAGTGTCACTTCGGCACCAATACTAATCATTGGCGATCCTAATAAGACTTTTGTGGTTAGGACCGATGCCAATGATTATGCTATTGGAGCTGTTTTGATGCAGGATGGACATCCTGTGGCTTATGAAAGCAAGAAACTCAATCTTGCTCAGTCTAAATATTGTACCCATGAGAAGGAACTGTTTGCAATTGTTCATTCCTTGAAAATTTGGCGACATTATTTGTATGGAGCCGGATTTGAAGTTTTGACGGATCATCAGACTCTTCGATATTTCTATGATGCTACAGATTTAAAGGAGAGGCAAGCTAGATGGGCTGAGCTGATGCAAATCTTTGACTTTTCTATACGTTATTGTAAAGGAAGTCAAAATACTCTAGCGGATGCTTTGAGTCGGTTACCGATTATTAATCAGTTGTGCTTAGCTGTTATAGAACCGGCATTGTTTCAATCTCTTCAAGGACTATATGAGTCCGATTTTTTTTTTGAAAAGTATTGGCAACAAGTACTTTCGGGGGTCGATTCAGGTTTGCAAGATTCCTCGAATTAGGGAAAGATTGAAACGGATTTCCTAATTCGAAACAGGATTTTGTTTCGTAAAGGAAATGTGTGTGTATCGGAGAATGACACTGTAAGGGCCCAAATCTTGCATGAGTGTCATGATAGTCCATGCGCAGGACATCCGAGTATACAAAGAACACTTGACTTAGTTCGAAGGCAATTTTGGTGGCCTAAGATGAAAAGTCAGGTAGAGGCCTATGTACTTAGATGTACTAAGTGCCAGTTAAATAAAACAGAGAGGCTAAAAGCTAGTGGCTTATTACATCCTTTAGATATTCCTATCGGAAAGTGAGAAAGTATATCTATGGATTTTGTGGTCGGGCTTCCACGTACAGGGAAGGGCCACGATTCGGTTTGGGTCATTGTTGACAGACTTACGAAGTTTGCTCAATTTATCCCAACGAAAACTACTATTAAAGCTTCAGAACTAGCTCAACTGTTTGTTGAGAAGCTTTTTCGACTGTACGGGCTGCTTTGCGATATTGTCAATTACCGTGACCCAAAATTCACTGGAATTTTTGGCAAGCAGCATTTGAAAAGTTGGAAACAACTTTAAGTTTGAGTTCTACAGATCATCCGGAATCAGACGGTCAAACGGAAAGGACCAATCAGACGATGGAGGATATGCTTCAAGCATATGTGGGCCATCGGTAGTCTGATTGGGAATAGTACCTTCCACTGGTGGAATTTGCATATAACAGTGCAAAACATTCAGCGACTGGATTCAGCCCTTTCATGCTTATGTATGGTTTTCAGCCTCGATCACCAATTAGTGTTGGCATGAAAAACCTATGGGTGCAAGCCGCAGCTGATTTCCTTGCGGATATGCAAGAAATGTTACAGTTGGCTAAAGATAGCATAAGAAGTGCCCAGGATAGGGCAAAACACTGTGCTGATCTATCTCGAAAGCACAAAGTATTCATGGTCAACGACTGGGTGTTTTTGAGAGTCCCTAGTCACTCTAGGGGCTTGAAAACTATTAAGTGTGCAAAGTTGGCGCCTAGGTATTGCGGTCCTTTTAAGGTTATCCAAATGATAAACAAGGTCACATACAAACTAGACCTTCCAGTTAACATTGGAAATCATCTTGTTTTCCATGTTAGTAAGTTGAAACCCTCGTTGGAGGTTGGGGAGACCCTGGTCCCTGTGGAAGATCTAGTGGAACTTCTTCGTGATGAGTCCGTGAGTGGACCACCTAAACTCGAGGCGATTGTTAATAGCCAGCAGAGAACTCTACGGAGTAGAGTGCTTTAGGAATTTTTAGTCAGGTGGAAGGGCAAATCAGAAGAGGAGGATACCTGGGAAAAGGAGGCTGATCTCCAGAAGAATTTTCCAAATTTTTTCCTACAAGGAAAAATTTAAGTTTAGGGGGAAGGAATGTTACATACCTATGTAACTAGCAGTACTTCAGACCCCTAATAGTCCATTTAGTGTTGGGGGCTAAATGGCAAGGTACCCTTAGGATTAAGGATATGTGCCCTTGGATAAGGACAGGCAAGTGACTAGACCTTAGTTGGAGGTATGGAGTCACGTGACCCTTGGATAAGAGGTACCCTTAGTATTAAGGGTAGGTGCGTTAGATTAAGGTACTAGTGTTCTTGGTTAAGGGCAGGTAGGTGTCTATACCTTGGATGGAGGTATGGAACCTAGAGAGGTGTTAGAAAGTCATTGGATGACTATTTTTCTAAAGCTTGGGCCTCAACCTTGAACCATATCACTTTATTGGTCTAGGACCAAAGTATACTTGCACAACTTGGGCAAATCTGAATTGATTATCGTCTGTTATTTTTGCGTTCAGATTTATGTCAGTGTTGCATGCTTCGTATTTTCGTTTCTGTTAGACTCTCTTACCAATTAGTCTAATTGTCTGCTCTTCCGCTTCTGCAATGCAATAAACTTTGTGTTTGCCTACGTAATCGATTTCGATAGGCGTAGTGCATGCACTGAGAAATCGGCCAAGCCATTCCATCCTCTCGGCCTCCTTGTTGCTTCTGCCGCATCCTCATCATTCTCCATAGCCTTTAAGATCTTCCATTAACTAAGCAAATACATCTGACTCTTGCATTGTGCCAAGCTAATTCGACAGTTCAACAACATAATTCGATTGTGTCAATGCAATGCCTTGATTTTGTTTAGAAACTTCCACACCTAAATACTGTTGGATTTTTAATTCCACTTCAAAAACCCCCTTCGATCCAGTTCCCTCTATATACATTAATTGTAATCTTTCTGACATACTTGGTGCTTCTAAACAAAATAGACTAACATCACACATCAATTGGTCCTATTGGTTCATAACATTTATAGAACCCTATGATCATCATCATACCAAAGTATTTGGGTTCTTTAAGGTCAAATTCTAATTTGTGTACCCAGTATCTCTATCATAATTTGCTGACGTAAGTTTGTTGACTCATTTGTGTCATAGCTCATCCATTTTAGTGCCTCTTACCCAACGGGGTTGGCTCAGTTGGTTGGCTTGGCATCCAAAGTTTCTTTGGTCCCAGGTTCAAGCCTCCTCTTGGAAACCAAAAAGCATTTTAGTGCCTCCAGGTTCATTTTTAGATTATTTAGTCATCGAAATAGACGACTCAAGAATTTGGTCCCATTTTGTTAGAACAGACCCTACCACACTAACGTCGCAAAGTCGTCCATATTTAAGCCCTAATTGTAGTCTTTCCAACTTACTTGCCATTTTTAAACATAGTAGGCTGAAATCACACAAAAATTGGTCCCACTAATTCAGAATATTGATAAAACCTATGATGCTGGTCAGATTGAGGTATTGGACTCTCAGAGGTCAAATTCTAATTCATGTACCTAGTTTCTCTATTATGTAGAGGTCAAATTCTAATTCATGTACCTAGTTTCTCTATTATGTCTGACATACTTGGCATTTCTAAACAAAATAAGTTGAAATCACACACTCATTGTCACACACTCATTGGTCCTATTGGTTCATAACACATATACAAACATATGATGATTGTCAGGCCAATGTGTTGGACTCTCAAAGGTCAAATTCTAATTCATGCACCCAATTTTTTTGTTGTAGTTTGTTGACCTAGATTTGTTGAGCCATTTATTTGCCATAGGCCATCCATTTTTTCAAATTAGTAACCTATAGGTTCTTATTGAGATTGCCTAGTAGTTAGATTACACGACCCAAGAATTTACTCCCATTTGGTAAAAATAGGCCCCACCACACTAGCATCACAAAGTAGTCTCTAATGTAAGGCCTAATTGTAGTCTTTCCAACATACTTAGTGTTTGTAAACATAATAGGCTGAAATTACATCCTATTGGTTCATAACATTTATAGAAACCTATGTGATCGTGGAACCAAGGTATTGGGATCTCAATGGTCAAATTCCAATTCATGTACTATTTCATTGTTGCAATTAGTTGACCTAAATTTGGCAACCCATTTCGTTGTTATAACTCATACGTTTTCCTCCAAATTAGTACTTGCAAATTCATCTTGAGATTGCCTAAAAGTCAAAATAAACGACTATAATTTTTGGTCTCATTTGGTTAGAACAGATCCTACCACAACAACACAAAGTAGTTCATATTGTAAGCCCTAATTGTAGTCTTTACGATATAGTAGAATAGATGTAGTAGAATAGGCTGAACTCACACAACAATTGAACCTACTAGGTCATTAGGGTTATAAAAAACTATGATGATTGTCTGATCGACATGCTAGGCTCTCAAAGGTCATTTCAACTCATATACCCAATTTTCCTATTGCATTTTGTTGATCTAACTTTGCCAACCCACATCTTTGCCATAACTTATTCATTTTGCTCTAAATCAGTACTTGTTGATTCATTTTGAAGTTGCCTAGTAGTCGAAATAGACAACTCAAAAATCTAGTCCCATTTGGACAGAATGGAGCCTCCCACACTAACATCCCAAAGTAATCCATATTAAATACTTCACGATTTTGAATAAGTCAGGTTGGAATCACACAACAATTGGTCCTATTTCACGTTTGTGAACAGAATAGGCCAAAATTACACAACAATTGGTCCTACTAGTTCATAACAATTATGAAAACCTATGATGATCATTGGACCAAGATATTGAGCTCTCAAAGGTCAAATTTCAATTCATGTACCTGATTTCACTATTGTAGTCTGTTGACCTGAATTTTTCCACTCAATCATTTGCCATAACTAGTCCAATTTTTTTTTCCAATTTAGTTGTTATCTATGTAAAAGATTGATCATCAAGGAGATCCACGCCAATTTAGTTGTTATCTATGTAAAAGATTGATCATCAAGGAGATCCACGCCCTCTATCTATGTAGAAGATTGATCATCACTTTTTTATACATCCTTCGTTGTATTAGAAGAGTCTTCTTAAACATGGCCAAGCATGTTACTGAGGTAAGAAAGTGGTTTTCAGATTGCTAGATAGATCTATTTTGTCAGTCACATACTCATGTTTTACTTTTTTTTTAGAATTAGAAGGCAATGCCAAAGCTCTACAGGCCTTCTTGCGAGATGAGCCTTATTAAGCTTTCGTGAGATGAGATTCTGGGGGACTTCCCTCCTTTTTGTTAAACAGACCTTTACTACACTCAGAATTTTTATAAGAATGCATGCTACTTTTTACTTGCAAGACTGGCACACTTTCAAAACACTGCATTCTCAATAAAAATGCACACATCTTTTTACTTGCAAGACGGAATCTGACTAGCATAGCTTGCCGATATTTACTGTCCTATATATCAAACAGATAAAAATCCCTCTAGAGTTCTGAACTAATTATATCAGAAAGATTTATGCCTTCGCTACACTTCTGTTAGCAGGGTTGATCAATCAAGTAGAAAGAAGTTGGAAGTCAGACTTTAACCAAATGCTATGTACATATAATACTAAAAGGCACCCATAACTTGCAACTATCACTCAATTCTCAAAACTACTCTCAACTACTTTTAATAGACAGCCTTGACAAAGTTCAAAACTACATCTATATCAAACATCAGAGTATGTATGTCGTGATGCTGAGAAATTTCTACTTAAATGGTTCCCTTAAATCTGTGGTTCCAAGTTTCTCTACATGCTATATATGAGCACCACGAGTCACAAAAATTTCAAGAACTTGCTCATTGGAAGTTTAAAAAGCTCTGCAGATATTATTTAAAGATGAGCCCGTCCAGCTGCACACATTCAAAATTTTGCATCAGCAACATATAAATCATTAACCAGCAAATAGCATGTGACTTGAAAACAATAGCTCTCTTTTTTTTCACGCAGCAAAGAAGATGCTTCAAGTGTGTATAAACTTACACTTTCAACTCGCACTTTAAAGTGGAACAAAGTGCCATAACTGGTTATCCTGTCTCTTCCATTTAAGAAGAACTGCAGGAGTTCCATCATGAATGCCCTCCTTTTTACCATCAAGTGCATCCAAGGTCATTTCCATGTTGGCAGCTGGCCGGATGGTATGCCAGCCATGTCCAAAATCTTGGCTTTCTGTCCAAAGGATAGAACTATCCAGAACACCAGTGTTGAAATTTCCAAGAATCAGCTGTTCAATGCAACTGAAAATGAGCTCAATTTTCAAATTTGAACATCATTAATAATATGAATACTAATATCACTTTGTTATCCAGCCTGAAAACCACCCATAGATCCAATCGGACTTTTAACTTGGGTAATTATATCAAAATGTAGATCGAAATCAATGAGCTTAAAATATCTATTGTTTGCATGCCTAAGTTGATGAAAGAATCAGAAGCTTCTTTGGACAACATTCATCTCAAATAATCTTCTTCAATGCTTCTAAGGTCCCAGATCCCTTTGTAACTTTCCTCTGATTAGATGCGGATTGCTCAAGTGACTGGACCTCTTAAATCTCTACAATAAGACCAGGTCTCAAAATCCCCTCCCCACTTGGCAAACAATATGAATCTATACCAACACAAGTAGCCATGGACCAATTTGTAATAACGCCAAAACAATTAAGCTGAATGAAAAGCATTTCACAGTAATAATCAGGTGGATCTTTTGAAACTCGTATACTCAGACAACCTAAATAAATTCTTTGCCCTACAATGATTTGAAATGTCCACCTTCTGCAATAAAGGGCATACCTGCTGACCTTCACCACGAGCATGGCTCAGTGCAGCTTGTGTTGCTCTGTTCAGCAGAGCAAAGGCAGGAAAGCCATCAGCATCTATCTTCTTTGCTGCCCACCAATCATCCTTGATCCAGTGCTGCATAATTTACATGTTTGTACATTTGAATCAGTCTTTTTCAAATGAGTTGAATCTGAACATAATGATGCAAGTTAAGAGAAACTACAGGTTCGAGGTAACACTGGGTATTATGAACCTTTGCCTCCACGTTGACATAATCTAGCAGTCTCAACAAAATCTTCTCAACACAAGGGTATCTACACAATGAGAATAATCAGATGTGAACCAATTTACTTGTCTAATTTGACCAAAAACATAAATCTGAAACTACGATACACTTATGTAATGTCAGCTCAGTAAAGAAATATCTAGAAACTCACTTGATAAGCCTACATAACAATAGTGATTACAACCTGCTTCAGTGTTTATTGCGTGACAGGGTTGTCAATCGAAAGGTGCAACGTGTATCAAAATTCTCAATAGCATTAACACAACGATAGGAATCAGCCGTATGAGCTGTGAACAGCTTGAGAGGAACCACTTCATATGTAGGAAAAATCATTATATAAGCATTGCATGACAGGGCTGTCACTTGAAAGGTGTAATGCTTATTGAAATTCTCATAATTCTAATACATAAGCAATAAACAGATAGAGACTAGGGGCATGGGCCATGAAAAACAATGTGACCTCTAGAACCACTTCACTATAATGGAAAGCCAACCCAATAAGCATGACAGGGTTGGCAATTGAACATTCTCAAAAGCATGATACATAAGTTATAACACAGGTAGGCTATGCACATGGGCCCTGAACAGCTTGAGAGAAATGTGACCTCTAAAACCACTCAATATGCTGGAGAAATAATCAAAAAGCATGTATTGGTTAAGTTGTTTCCATAAATAGCTCAATTCTGCAATTGATACTGAATGCTAAGGTGTGTCAATACAAAGCACCTGACGATGATCAGAATCATCAGCTGGTGCAAGTACAATGCCATCACTGCGAGCAGATAAGTTGTATCGTGCATCCAACTTGCACTGAATCTTCAAAGGTCGCCCATTATCCCATGAACGCTCAAGCGAATAGTTCCCTTCAAAGTTTCTTTCAAATGCCTCATCACCTCCTGCAAAGAACACTCATATGGTTAGCTTCTAGAATTTTTAGTTTTGATGGAATGCAGATTACTAGAAAAGTGAACACAAGACGTTGCTGATTGATAGCTTTATAATGAGGTATTTGAACAACAGTAGGGTTTAGGAAAGCCTAACATAATGATTCAAGGTGCTCTCAGCACCCTAATTCATATCCTCGTCATCTTCTTTTGAAACATCTTCTCTAAGTCATGTATTATTGTTCATTCCGAACAAAAAAGCCAATACTGAAATTGAGAGACAAGATAATGTATCATAATTTTTGTGTGGATGTCACTCACATATAAATAAAACAAAGAAATTTTTTGAATCCTAAAAGCATTAACAAACAAGAAAATTTGACTAAGGAGATTGCAGTCACAGAAGATTCAATGTATGACTTTCACATGCAGCAAAGATATTCTAAGACAACCCTAAATAACAAACCTGTTGCCATAAGAAGACAGTGAAATGTTCAGACTTTTGCATTTGTAACCCTAATATGAACCTCCAGAACAATATGCTGGATTTCTTTTGCATTGATACAAGTTGGAACAAGAGGCTAGTCATTCTGAAGTTTGAAATTCATGACATTGCTACTATATGACAGAGACAGCTTTCTGTGCAGATGATGTTGTATTGATTTCTCCTAACAAAGACGGTTTATAGAGAGGTGGATGTTCTATTATATCTATATTTCAACTCCTGGACGATACACAGGACTACAGACAGTCCAGATACAAGTATGTTCATTGACTTGGTCTGGCCCACTGTGGATCAAGCTTAATTTTAACAAGATACATTTCTTGGATTAGGAGTTTGGACACATCTAGCCTTCCCAGCACCCCATGATACTTGGCATCAGGGATTTGTCATCGCCGACAAACATCTCTAGGTCAGCTGGTTTCTTCCCACCAGCTACACATTGAAATAGGTCGTTTCTAGGGGAGACCAAATGAGGACATAAAATGTCAATTTTGCTCTATGGGTGTACCAGAGCAAAGGAGCATTTTACATTTCAATGTCCTATCTACCATGAGATTTGAGGTAGATATTGCTGCCAATCTCGCTCTCTCTCTCTCTCTCTCTCTCTCTCTCTGGAAATTTAGGTACCAACTATCTCTTTCCTGGATTTCCACTACCAAATGCACCCAAACATAAATTCTTTTGTTGATAGTCTATTGGATCACATACTTGTTCTAGCATTTTCAAGAAATAACCTGCCAAGGTTTAAAAGTTGTAAATCCTTTAATTTGGACATCAGTAGATGGTTTTAGATGGTTTCAGCTATTCCACAAGAAGTATACAATTCCCGCCAGTCTAGGAAGGCTCCTTCTAACTCTTTCTATTGTTTTCTAACAGAAAACAGAATCAGTAGATCTGCAAACCATTGGCATCAGAACACCATTTCAAAACTGATTTCTGATATCTATTGGAAAAGCATGTCCACCATTCAAAAAAAAAAAAAATTGGCCATTACTCCTTTTTCCCCCAAAAAAAAAGAAAAAAAAAATTTGCAATCCGGGTCGCGGATCGCTGACGTTCCAGATCGCGCGATCCGGTTCGTTTTTGCAGCGGATCGCAATCCACTGCAACTAAGATAGAGTTTACTAATACTACAAAATTCATATATATTCACTTGCAAATCTTGAAAGCAGGTCTTTTCTACTCATTCATTGTTTTCTAACTATGACTTCTAGTGCTATACTTTTGAAAACAATTATTCTGATATGTACATCATGATCAAGCAAATCAGAATTAAATTTTTAAAAGACAAACAATGAATTCAGGGTATTATAAAACAAGATAGCCATGAGAAATAACAGGCACACAATCAATGCACAAAGTCTTCGCATTCATTGGTTGGATTTAAGTTGGTAACTGCGCATAAACAGTACAGAACAATAGTCATCTAATGTGCTAGTTACAAATAGCCACGAGTCTAATGTCACTGTGGCAGATGTTTTTTGTCGATCAAAAGAACTTACGGAGTGGAATTAGCCTCCAACTCTGATTCGGCTCACCCTTCCATGTTGAAAGTATCACATCAGTGCCATCTGTAATGACACGGTGCTTTTTGTCCCAGTGGTTGGTGGATAGATTTATGTGGATGTTGTTGAAGGGCCTGAGAGCACTCCATCCATCCCCAACATCTTGACTTAGCGTCCATAAGACAGATTCATCCTGATTATGCCCAAAGTAGGTTGACACGTTCACCTGCAAGCTTGCAATGCAGAATGTGTGTGACTGCTGTTTTGGTCAGAAAAGTCTAAAGCTTCAAACATAAACGATTCTTCAGTGAAGGGTGACCTCCAGTCACACAGCATCATCACAGCTGTTTATCATTGTCAGAAACAAAAAAAATTCTTCTGGAAAACGGTATTCTTGAATAGAAAGGGTTCTAGAGAGTAATCAGACTAAGGAAACTTAAATCTTTAGAAGAGAGTTCTTGTTATCAGAAAGATATCCCTTCAAAATAGATTGATTTATTTTTCTGCAAGAGTTACACACCGTGCAGTCAACCGATGAATTAAAAACCTCATTCCTACATTTCAGGCCAAAGCTAGCAGTTTCAACCACTTGATATACTGTGACTCATCGGGTCTTGGTCCTGTGAAATGTTTCTCAATATCTGATTCTGAAATAAGGCCAAATACAAATTGTGGAAGGACCACGGGAATGATCTGGGATCCGTGTAAGCAAACTTTGCCCCTTGTGGTAAATGCACAGACAGTACCCCTAGAGCAAGGGACGATAAGTCTAAAACCAACACCAGCATTGAGGCACATTTCATGGTACCAAACAAAATTTCCAAAAATGTAAACAGCACAATTAGTGAAAGTTTGCATGGCATGTCTCAAACCTTTGAAGAAATGGCACCTTATGGATGCTCATTGAGGAATGTTTTAAGTGTAACAGCTTGGCAAAGTCGCATCATATTTGTATAAAAGTCTGATGGTTAGCTAAGTGTCGCCTTACGTATCGGGTCACTACTTAAAGAAGCTCATCTAATCTAAGCATTTACAGGGCAGGCTACGACATTTATAAACGTTATCGCACGATCCAGGTTTCTTCAGTGAGGGAGTTAAGTGGATGAGAATCTTTACCTTACTTCCTTCAAGACCAGGGTGGGTCAATGCTTCGTGCGTAGCCTTGTTAACAAGTGCAAACGCAGGATGCCCGACCTCATCTTTTACCTTCGACTCCCATGAGTTGTCCTTGAACCATTGCTGGATAACACAACGTAACCCAGAATTAGCACATGATCTATATCTTGGTAAATCTTATGAAACTACGCCACGACGGCACTAATTAGAAGCAAAAAGAAACGAATGCAACGTTTACTAACTTTTCCGCGAATTGCAAAGGAGAAGATTGCATTTAATATGCAGACTTCACATGTCAGGCACTTCTTTGCAAGTTAGAACATTCATCCGATGCAAAAAAAACAGATATAATGAGCGCTTGTTTCCCCGATTTGTGAACATTGAACAGATGCATGCAAAATCCTGTTCAATCAATAAAGTAAAGCCGCAGCTGTGCAACTATAACTTTCATGAAATTGGTTTCCAGTTCCGTGTTTAGCCAGCATTGCGCTAGCAATTAACTCAGAGACGATCAATGTCCTACAAAGAACAAGAGTTGCGATTTGTTTAAGAGCTAGCAAACAAAGGCATGATAACGCTCAGAAACCTGGCGAGGATCCGAATCGTCAGCAGGTGCAAAAACCACCCCGTCACTGCGAGCAGATAAGTTGTAAGCAGGATTGGCCTTACACTGAAGCTTAACAAACTGGCCTCGGGCCATTTTCGCGAGATATATCTGCAACAAAGAAGCTGTCGAGTCACTTTACATAACAAATCAGCTATATATACATCATAGCAACAAAGCGCGTACGCATAAGCTCCCAGAAGTGGCTCATCATTTACTATCTGAGTAAAACAACTAGAGTTGATATATGCGGAGCGTTAAAGGCGAACTTCAATATCACGTATGCTATTGTTAGCAGATGAAATCGACACAGACATGACATTAACACGGAGTTTATCATAACTAGCAATCAAAATAGTATGCCACTTTGCAAATAAGCTAGAAGCCACGTCAACTTTCTTCAGATGCTGTCAAATGTCAGAACAGCCAAAGCCTAATCTATCTGACAGCACTTGAACTTTGCATAGAGCTTGCAAACTTCTCAATAACTTAATCAAAGTGGAAAGATCGCTATCAGGTAAAATCGGGCGATAATCGGCAACAAAGCCAAAAACTCAGAAATCTTAAGGAAGAGGCGGATGCAAATGATTCAATCAAAAATGGCAGAGCAAAAACGTCCAAAATCTATGAAGATCACCTTCCACAAAGACTATTAGAGAGCAGGCACACGATCGATCGATCGATCAATCTCCTCCTATTTGTTGCTTCTCTCTTGCTCGTCGTCGTAGTAGATAGATAATAAACGTAGACGACGAACGAGGAAGAGAGGGGGGTGGGTGGTCACCACGAAAGAACACAGGCGGTCACGGACTTTTCTGATGACCCCTGTTTGGCAAGTGACCTTTCACTATATCTTATTAATATGTCAAAAGAGGTTTCCGGAGCACTCGAGCTAAATCTCATCTTCTAGAAAATAGTTAAGATCAACTTAGCGCTCCGATGTGGCAAAATTAACAACAAAGATTGCATTTTAGAGGATTTACTAGGGGGAGGCCCTGCCCGAGGGCATTCCTTGTTGGGAGGGCCCTTGCCCGAGGGCAGGAGGGTTTAGAGGATTTAGTAGGGGGGAGGCCCTGCCTGAGGGCATTCCTTGTTGGGAGGGCCCTTGCTCGAGGGCGGGAGGGTTTAGAGACCAGTTTTTTTTTTTCGGTTTTTTGTCGTTTTTTTCTTTTGCAAATTTTTTTACGTTTGTGGTGGAATGTGGATGTGGACAGCCAATGACGGGCTGCCACATAGCACATACACATTCCACCGGAGAGAGGAGAGAGAACGTGCATTCCACCGGAGAGAGAACATGCATTTCATCGGAGAGAGGAGAGAGAATGACAGATTCCTAAGAGAGAGAAAATTGGATGGACATTATGTTCTTGGAGGTGGTCCCAAAATACAAAGGACACCTGAGCACAAGGCATTACGAAAAATCAAAAACTCATTTTAATGCTCAAACTCACGAATGATACGTCGACTATCACAACAAAGCTATAAACAAATATTGCATTTCGAAAAATGCTCAAACTCACCTAAGAGTGACAACTCACCTATTAGCAAATCGTTACAAGGTATCGCAGCAAAACTAAAATCAAATATTGCATTTTAGAAAAATCAAAATATAATTAAATCTCATTTTAATACTCAATCTCATCTAAGAGTGACACCTCCGCTTTTAGTTAGCAATTGAAAATGATTGCCAAATTTTGAAACACTTAACATGCATTCATCCCTATCGTGGAATTTAGTTTTTATCCAACTCGATAGATATAGACCCATATGTAGGAGCAAGTCTAACACAATAGTTGTTTTGGCTTGGTTGCATGATCGATCTCCACATGGAACAATAAGAAGTGGCCAAATATCAATATTTGTAGCATGCCACATGGCTAAGATTTTGTTTTTGGGCTCCACGTGGAACCTTGATAAGTCACCTTGATAAAGGCATAGCAAAGATCTTGTTTTAGTCCTATAACCTAAAGTTTTGATTAATCCAACGATTTCAAACATGGTGGATAAGGTTTGGCATTTGGGTTTATCCACCCAAGTTCTCTCTCTCCATATGCACATTTGAGAATAGATTGTGCCCTCATGAGGTCAATGTTTGAGTCTAGCAAAGTTTGAAGGTCTTCACTCTTTTGGGGCATCTTAATCTACCCAAGTCCTAATTCCCATTTGCACATTGGAAGAATATATTGTGCTCTCATGTGGTCAATGTTTTAAGTTGGATGAAGTTAATGGCCACCATTTTGTTTGGATGAAAGTTAAAGGGTGTCCTTCGCACATTGTTCCTTCAAGGCCATTTACCCTGCTCTTCTATGCTGATGTATTGGTCTTTGTTCCCTAAATGAAAGCAATTGCACATGTTTTTTTTATAGTCTAGTAGTTTAGTAAACAAGTAGTAATTATTTCTTTACAATTTAGTCTTATGTCTAAGTTCAACCTCTTTGCTCAAAGACAATAACCATGTGGCATATTGTGGAGCATAGATATGCATTAAATCAAAAGTTATGATTTGATTTTGATAAATTAGAAAGTCCACATATAGTCGGCCCTCTCTAAATGTTATCTCTATGTATGTTAACCCTGGCTATTAGTTAATTTTTGGCTACTTCCAAGGATTTTACACAGTAGAAATGTTAACTGTTATTTGTTAACATAAGTTACTCCCGCCATCAAGAAATTGACATGGTTAAATGTTATTTTACGAATACCAGTTGTGAAGGAGATGTGTACATCCTGACAATCACAGCAATGGGTTATAATCTGACGACTGGGCCTGGGCTAGCAAAATGCCCTAAAAACCCAAATTTGCCAATGGGTTTCTCAAAAATCCAAATGTGCCCCAAATTGAGGGTTTAGGATTTCCTTCCGGCTAGCCCTGGCCCCAGCCATCGCGTTACATAGGGAGATCTGAAGTACACCAGCCCCCAACCCCCAACCATCCCATTACACAGCCATCGCGCCCACCCTATGAGCCTATTTCAATAGATGCATGCCCTCACGGTTTGCTCACAGGTTCAGGCTTGCCATCGTTTCATAGATGTTCCCTTGAAATATGTTAATTATTTTTTCCCCACCTTGTTTATCTGTTATAGTATTAACCCTCTATATTAGTTAACTTTTCATTACTCCCGAGGCCTAACATTTAGAGAGGGCAGACTGTATGTGCATGTGTGTAGGTGTGTTTCTAAATTACAAATCTCTCTCTCTCTCTCTCTCTCTCTCTCTCTCTCTCTCTCTCTCTCTCTCTCTCTCTCTCTCTCTCTCTCTCTCTCTCTCTCTCTCTCTCTCTCTCTCTCTCTCTCTCTCTCTCTCTCTCTCTCTCTCTCTCTCTCTCTCTCTCTCTCTCTCTCTCTCATGAATTCTATTTGGTCATGATACTCCATGTGCTACCTTTGAACAAGGATAAAAAAAAATTCTTGACCCTTGCTATGGTTTTTTTTGTTGACTTCGACCAAGTGTGTACCAACTCGAGTGGTGATACATATATAACCTCAACAATAATAATCTTGTTAAGAGCTTTATTTTCTTAAAAGAGTGGGTTATTGGGAGACACAGAGACTTGCCCTACAAGTTTGTGATGAACGGAGAGGATTTGTCCTTCCTCAATGCTTTGATCCCAACGATAGGCATCATAATCCACAGAGTGCCTTGTGGTATCTTGAAGAAACTATAAAGGAGTGAATAGAGCAGCGATGGACGACTCCTCTCTCTTATGCCTTTACCATCCTCTCTCTCTCTCTCTCTTCCGAATGCAATTCGCTAAGAGCAAGCAAGCTCGTTCACGGCCCACAGTCATTTTTCAAGTATGTAAGAGGCCGTTGGCCAAGAGATCTACCTCTAGTTTGATTGTTTACTATTCAAAAATGTTCTTGAATTGAATATAGAACAAAAAAGTACATGTGATATGTCGTGACTCATCAAATTAGTTTATTAGATATTTAATGTAGTATTTAAGATGTCGTTTCCCAAATAGAGAGAGTTAGTGATATTATAATCATGAAAATTGCCATTCCGTGTAAAAGATAAATAACTGTTTATCAATTGATACTTATTACAGGCAGCCAATACACTCTTCAATATTCAAATAATGATTTAAATATTTCCTTATAGAACTCCGATACTGGTTCTCTCCCCATGCATTTACTATGCATGACCACTGATGGATTGAGTGATTAGAATAATCAACTACACATACAGCCTAACTACTTTACAAAATTCTCACATTGTAACCTGCAATCATGACTTGACAGTTAAGCATTCCCTGCAAATGACTCAGAGAATCAAACATCCCCTCCTCCCATTCTGTCTCTCGTAATATAACAAATTTCACATTGATAGTAGTGTGAATTAATCATTTGAATGCTTCAACAAGCTTCAAACTCGAACTGTGTCAAAGTACTACCAATATGTCTTTGTAAAACATTCATCATTAATTTGGAACAGAGCTTACAAAAACTATGCAGACTCTAGAAAAATAGTATGCAACACATACATTCAATCAGTTATAGAGTAAACATCCACAATATACTCATAAACATAGGCACTGATGTATCTGCTCAAGAAAACTATTCTTATTAAAATCGTATGTAAAGTGGCTCTTTATAGTCTCGTGACTGTCCATAACTGTTTAACTATTATAACTACTCTAACTGCTATTCTCGGATTTAAATAATTTTCTAATCCTGGATCGGATCTAAAAATATTTTGATCCAGTCGGAATCCGATACTTACTAAAATCCAACCCAGTCAAAATTCAACCTGGATCGATTTTACACTTAGAACTTTTAAAGATTAAAATTCTATAAAACCTAAAGAAAATCAAATACATAAAACTAAATATATACAAGAATAACAAGTAAAAAGTCATCATGTGACTAATTTGAGTCATCACATGTCCTCGCCCTCAGATTCAGCAGGACCCACTAATGACGATTCCGAAGAATAAGTCTGTCCCGCCAACATCACCAAGTAATTTTTCCACTCTTTTGTCACACTATTTTCAACAGTGAGCTCTGCATACATTCCTGCTTGTCAAGGCCCTAACACCTTCAACTTATGAGTGAACAAAGTTCCATGTTGAAGATTTTCCATGTAATCTTCAGATTGACTGCCTCCTCTTTTTCTTGGTAAATGTAGGGATGTAATTTCCTTAGTGATGGGTAAATAATCCAGTCCGACATATACTAATTGAATGCCCAGCAAGGTCCTAGCCACGAACCCTACCAGATCAATTGTTCTATATGTTGCCCAAAGCCTATGAGCTGGATGTTTTTCCCTCTTGCTATACATTCGGACATCTCATTAAAAAATGTGGCATATTTGTCTTCCCATTTAGTATATATATAGTGTCCACAGTTCTGAATAATAAAAATCTATTCGTTTGTCAATTCTAGGCTTCTTTAGAATGGTTTGAACATCAATTATCTTTTCATTCTAAGAACATGTGAATCGAATAGAATGTTGTTTTTTGAATCATCTATCTGAATCCAATAAAAAAAATTGATTCTTTAATTCTTAGATACTCCAAGGCATACAATGAAGAGTTGCCTATTAAGACTTCTGACCCCTCTAGTTTTTTCTTCATGAAAAGACTTGATTACTATTTGTATTTCCGCTGGTTCCAAGCATCTTTGAAGCTCGTCATCATTTCCAAGTTTATAAAGTACACTTGATATAATTGTATATGGTGCTACTTTATGTTGAAAGACATTTTTTTTCTCTCGAGTCATTCCTTCTAGATATAGCATTGTTTGTAAATACTGAATAATATCAGCATATATTGATTTTTCAATATATATTAACATTAATTCTTCATCGGGTAGATTATTCAAAATAGGATCTTCGGGTTCAATGGTTTCCAACCTTGATAAATAATCCACATTCGCATGATGTTTGCTAGGTTGAATTTCTACTGTATAATCAAATTATGATAGTAGAAAAATCCAACGAGCAATCCGACCTGATAAATCTGGTTTATTAACAAGATACTTTATTGCATTATGGTCAACATGAAATGTGAATGCATAACTCAATAAATAATGTCAAATTGTTTTTATTGAATAGACCATTTCCAGAGTCTCCCACTCAGCAGCAGAGTAATTCTTCTCAGATGCAGACAATTGTCTGCCTGCATAGTATATAGGATAGTCTCTCTCTGCATCAGTTTTCTGACTCATAATGCTTCCAATTGCAAAAGAAGACATAGATATGAAATTTTCTGGTCCAATCAGGGGGTGGTAAAATTGGAGCAGTCTTCAATTTAATTTTTAGTTCTTCAAAAAAAAATTGGCAATATGCACTCCATCAATATACAACACCTTTCTTTAATAACTTATTCAAAGGGGCTGCCAGAATGGCATAATCTTGAATAAATCTTCTATAATAGCCCAAATGGCCAAGAAAATCTCTTAACTCCCTTAGATTGGTTGGAGGTAAGAGTGCATCAATAACTTTGACCTTATCCTGATCAACTTTGATACCTCATTCTGAAATTCAGTGTCCCAAAAGAATACTTTCAATCATCCCAAAATAACTTTTTTCGGGATGTAATGATATAGACGTTTCTCTACATCTTTTTAACATCTGTTGGAGCTTCTCCAAGTGTTCTTTATGTGAACTAAAAATACATAAATCATCTATAAACATTTCCAAAAACTCTCAAGAAGTCTTGAAATATGAATGTCATCAACCCTTGAAACATGGTAGGTGCGTTGCAAAGTCCGAATGGCATTCTCTTATATGCATAGGTACCCCAAAAAGGTCATTTTAAATCGATCCTCTAGTCTAATTTGAACTTGTTAGTAACCAGAAAAACCATCTAGATACTATATCTTTCATAACCAGCAACTTTATCCAATATCGTATCAGTAAAGGATAAAGGATGATAATCCTTTTTTTGTTGCTGCAATTAGTTTTCTAAACTCTTGGCATACCCAGATTTTACTAGTTTTCTTCTTTGGAACCACCACAATGGGTGACACCCATTCACTACTCAAAACTAGATAAACTATCTCGGCTTCAAGAGCCTATCTAGTTCTTCTTTCACCATCAGAGAATATTTAGGATTCAATCTGTACTGCCTCTGTCGAATCGTTAGAGCGTCTGCCTTTAAATCAATTCAGTGCTCTCCAAACTTGCTAGAAATACTTTTCAAATCCTTTAAGTCCCACACAATAACATCCATGAATTTATTCAATAATTTGTAGTAGAGACTACCATCAAATTTTGATGAGTGAACAGAAATATTCACTTCTTTTTCCTGCTTAAGAGGTATTCTTCGAATTTCATCAGTGTCGATCATTCCCGTAGTAGGGTTTGTTTCACTTCTCCCATGTACTTCTCTGTTTTGGGACTCACTTGGCTCTGCTTCTTCTTCTAATTCATAACATTCTAGATATTGAATATCTATTATCTTTCAATTTAGTCATATGGACTTGCTTATTGGTTCCCTTTATAGGAAATCGGAATTCTCGTTTTTTTCCAAGCTTCATATAGTCGACCCAACAGTATTGGATATGTAGGGATTGCCACTAGTTTAATTACCACAAAATTTAGGAGAAACAATTCCCCTTCAATTGTTACTTCAACATTGTTGAGTAACCCCACTGACTTTCTCCTTGTTTGGTCAACTAACCTCAAGAACTTATTAGTAGGTGTAGTGTGAGTCAATCCGAGCTCGTGAGCACTTTCTTCTATGATGATATTTACTCCGGATTAGAGATAATACATCCTTTAATCTATAATTCGATTTATGGAGCTCCTCGGTCATCCATTTACACCTTATCAATATTTTTTAGCAAGTAGTCTTGGTTTCCTCCTCCGTCTTCTTACTAATAATTCTTTTAGCTATTTTAGATTACCAGTTTGCAAAAGCTAAAAATCAGGGAATCTCAAGATCTCGTCAAAAAACACTCTAAAAGAGCACTCTTTTCATGATTTTTGGAGATCCCCTGGAAAATAGCTCTTGAAACTTGGACAGTCACTAGATCTGATTCAGATGCATCTATGAAAATCTATGCGAGAGTTACTGATGGAAAAAACATCATTTTTAATGTATGTGAGGGTTCCAAAAAGCAGAATATTCAAAACCTTTGCAGAGCATCAAGATCATCAAACCAACCTTCGCAAGGGACATAAATGGAATCAGAGCAGTGAAATTAGCCTGCCTACATGGTCTGATCTTGAAAATCCTACCACGGGGGCAAGTTGTGCGAGCATTCACTTCTTGCGAGGATTGAACCCTCGTAGACTGCTGGCACAGAACCTTCGCAGGGCAGTCAAATCACCTTCTGAACTCTCGCAAACTTCTCTGAGATCTTATAATTTTGTGAAGAAGGTCCCTGCCAAAATTTGGGTGGAACTGAACAAGGGAAAGTGGATTTCACCTAATACGCACTCTAAATTCCGCTATATAAGAGCTGAATTCGAGTCATCTGTCACCTTTCCTAGCAAAGCTCTACTCAAATTTTCCAAGTTCTCCAAATGCCATCATTTGCATACTCTGAATCCAGATCTACATTCTGAACTGCTGTTACTACCATCCAACTTTTGTTATCCATTGTTTTTCTCGTTTCCACTACTTTTTACCTTTTCCACCATTATTTCAACTTTTTTGCACTTTAACTATCACTGCTAACACTTAAAATTTCTTCGAACAGGAACAGACAGAAAACACTCTCCACAGCAAGCTCACATAGCAACTGTATTTCTCAAAATGAAATCACACTGTACATATAGTTGTTCACTCAAGCAACCCATGCATGACCCAGGTTGTCGTTGGTGGGACGTGTGTCCCGTTGACTTGCCTTGTGGCGAGGCCAACTGATCTTTATCAACTGATAGGACTCACAATACAGTAGCACAATGTTTCTACTTTAATCCTAACTCTCTCCCTTAAAGTAGAATCTACTTTTTATACTATCATATACATAGCTTTAAAGTCAACAAACTTTAAGTCTAGAAAGCTTTGATCTAAACTTATCAAAGTTTTCTCCAACAAGTGGCTTAGTGAAAATATCAGCTAGTTGTTCTTCCGTACTATAATGAACAACATGAACTTCATGACTCAGCAGCCTCTCACATATAAAGTGATATTGAATCTCAATGTGTGTGCTTCTCGCATGGAACATTGGATTCTTTGCTAGCTGAATGCAACTCTGACTATCGCTATGTAATGTCGTGGGATTTTTCTGCTTCATGCCAACTTCTTCCAAGATTTGTCTCAACCATATAGCTTCTTGTGCTACACTACCCATTGTCTTATACTCTGCTTCTATAGTGGATAGAGCAATTGTACTTTGTTTCTTACTAGACCAGGAAAAGCAACTACCACAAAACTAGAATACATACCCTGTGGTGGATCTACGATCATCATAGTCACCTCCCCAATCCGCATCCACATAGCCACACAACTCAGGTAGACCCTCATGCTTCTTGTAAATCAAGCCATAATCTGAAGTGCCTTTCACATAACACAAAATGCGCTTAGCTGCCTTCCAATGTGTTTCCGTAGGTGCTGCCATAAACTAACTTACAATACCAACAACATAGCATATATATGGTCTAGTCGTGGTAAGGTAAATCAAGCTCCCTACTAACTGCCTATATAGCGCGGCATCAAATGACTGTGACTCATCAAGCTTAGAAAGTTTTTTAATAGGAGTATTCACTGGTTTGCAATCCTGCAACCTAAACCTGTGCAACAACTCTTTGACATACTTCACCTGTGTTAAACCCACTTCGTGTCCTTTTTGCCACACCTCTACTCCAAGGCAATAATGCATCAGGCTGAGATCTGTCATCTCGAATTATTCCATAAAGTCTTTCTTGATCATGTTTATCATCTCTTGATTATTTCCCGTAACAATCAAGTCATCAACATAAAGAGCAATCAAAGCAACCATGCCATCAAAGCATAGGACATATAGATTTGGATCAGAATGTGTTCTCACCATCCCCTTTGAACAAAAGTAGGCATCAATCCTGCTATACCACGCACGTGGTGCATGTTTAAGACCATAAAGACCTTTCTTCAAGCAACATACTTTATTCTCCTGTCCTTTCGCCACAAAGCCTTCAGCTTGATCCATGAACACCTCTTCTTCTAACTCACCATTTAGAAAAGTGGATTTCACATCCATCTAATGCAAAGGCCAACCAAAATGTGAAGCTAAAGCAACAAGTAGACGTAGAGTATTCCACTTACATACTGGCGTAAAGGTCTCCTCATAGTCGATGCCTTTACTTTGTGCATACCCTTTGATCACCAATCTTGCCTTGTGCTTTGCTATACTTCCATCTACATGGTACTTAGTCTTGTATACCCATTTGCAACCAATGGGTTTCTTGCCAACTGGTGGTTCTACTAATTCCCATGTGTTATGCTTAGCAATTGACTCCATCTCCTCTCCCATGGCCTTGACCCAAATGTCATCATCCTTCGATTCACCATAAGTCAAAGGTTCTTTGTATAATGCTAAATAAGAGAGCATAATTGGCTTCATACCTTTCAGGTTGTGTCTTCTCTCTTGTTGACCTTCGTAGCTCTCCCTGGCTAGATGATCTTGTAAAGTCACCATGTCGCGGCTCTCCAACAATCTCTCAAACCACTTAAGGAACTTCATGTCAGGTGATCAGCTTCCTGGTGAAAATATATCCCATGGTAAATCTTTCTCTTTGTGTTTGTCACCTGCAACTTCAATCCTTCTTGCACCAAAAGGTTTGTCTCTACCTCTCCAACCTGTCTCTAGAGGTTGAGTAGTAGTATCTTGAGATGTATCCTTTTGTTCATCACTTGAAAAGTCAATGAATGGGTCATCATCACGAGGTATCCTCACTATACCATCTTTCCCACTGGATGTGTCTATCTTCGCAACATCCTCGTCTTCATACATCTTGGATTCATCAAAGATAACATCGCAGCTTACTTGGATTTTGTTTTCCACTAGATCAAAACATCTACAACCCTTCACATGATCATCATATCCACTACATCAAGTTTACGTCTCTCTTCTTTAGGAATGTGTACAAAGGCCTTACATCCAAAGATTTGCAAGTGGTTCACCTTTGGCTTCTTCTTCGTGAATGCCTCCTCAGGTGTAATCTTTGGTATGGCAATGGTAGGACTTCTATTTTGAAAATAGACTGCCGTACTACATGCTTCTGACCAAAAATCTTTTGGTAATCTTGTGAAAAATACAGATCCTAAGTGGATCTAAACTCCAAGATCATTGGCTTGAATGCTTGCACTCCAAACTACATAAGCTAGGAATTGGCAACACATTCTATGCTACCTAGAATGCAAAGAACTTGATCAAAAAGCATTTATCACAAATGGAAACTTCCATAAACATCAAGTGCGGCCCAAAATAGCATTATACAGTCCATAATACATCAGCCTATCACTTTTGGAAAGCACCTAAGATCATACACAATAGCTTGAAGACAATACACACAACAATGCTCTCAATGGAGGAAGAAACAATGACAATGATCTATTGATCTCAATGAAGCATACAAAAGGTTTCTCCAACCTGTTCTCCACGACTTCCCTACTATTTATGGATGAGGAAGATGACTCTCTCTCCTCTCTCTAGAAGGTACTTGACCCTAGATATTCCCTATATAGGAAAAATAGCTAAAAATGGCTTATATGACCAAAATACATCAAAATGGTCTCATTTTGAAGGGTATGAAGTTTGACACTTCATCATACTGAAAAAATACAGTAAATAAAAACATTGTGGCCTGGTTCACACGTGTGAAACTCCAGAACCAAAACTATTTACAATTTTAGCCAATTTAGGCCTCAAACTAGCTAGGAAATGTTGACAATTTTCACAAATCTCATCTCAGCTAGCATAGATCTAGCACTTTTCATAATCATACAATTTTTGCACTCAGCTACACCATTGAGAGCAGGAGTATGAGCTTGCATAAATTGTCTTTTGATCCCACATTGATCACAAAGATCATTGAAGTCATGAGACTTGTACTCACCTCCACTATCTGATCTTAGGACTTTGATCTTCCTACCTGTCTGATTTTTTACCAACGCTTTGAAGCTCTTGAAATTGTCTAATGCATCCGATTTCTTCTTCAAGAAGTAGATCCACATCTTACGTGACATATCATCAATAAAGGTCATGAAATAGAAGACTTTACCTAAGGACATAGTCCTCATAGGCCTGCATAAATCTATGTGGATCAAATCCAGGATGTTATTTGCCCTTGCAACACCACCTTTATTGAACTTCTCTCGATGTTGCTTCTCATATACACATGATTCGCACATCGATTTTAAGTGGTCTTATATGGTAGGCAATCCTGTTACCATCTCCAATTTTCTCATCAAACTGAAGCAATCCGCTTATGCCACAACTCAGTTTGCGATGGAATAGATGATACGAGTCCATGTTGCTCCTTGATTGTAGCATTCAACCTGTACAATTTTGTATTGGGCTCCCTTACTCCATCCACAATAACTTTGAACTTTTGGTTCACATCCTTCTCAAAGCAACGATCATGGGCAAATTCTACTTTCAACTTTTGATCAGTAATGACTCCAATAGAAAGTAGATTTTACTTCAAACCTGGTATGTAAAGTACCTCTCTGATCATCTAGCTTTTGCCATCAGGTAGTTGGATTGAAACGGTGCCTATCCCTTTGATCTTGCACACATCACCATTTGCTTGTGAAACGGACGTTCCATTATCCAACAATTTCAAGCTACTGAACCAATTCGTGTTACCTGTCATGTGTCTTGTGGCTCCCGAGTCAATATACCACGCTTGATCATCTTGATTAGATGACAATGCAGATATGAAGATGCTAGAGTCTTCATCTCACCCTCATCGACAAGGTTACCTGCTTGCTTTGGTTTTCCCTTGTCTTGTTCTGCCAGAAATTTGCGACATTAACTCTTCCAATGGCCCTTTTTACCACAATGGAAGCACTTGTCTTACTTCTTGGTCTTACTAGAAGATCCCTCATCCTCCTGAGTCTTGGCAAATTGCTGTTTAGACTTCTTCTTGTCCTTGCCCTTGCCTTGTTTTTGGCGTGTCGCAAGTGCTTGATCATCAGCATTTTGATGTCTAACTTTCACCATTTCTCGCCGTTCCTCTTCCTGCATCAAGCTATGAGCTCGTCAAAGGTTGGCAATCTTTCTCTTGATGCTATTTCGCTCACAAACATCTGATAGGGTTCTGCAATGCCACACAATGCATTGTGCACCAACTCCACATCACGTATGCGCTCACCAATAGAATGCAGTCCATCCCTCATTTTCTTGATTCTGGTCATGTATGTCTTACTCCATTCGGGCACCATTCAACTTTGACTTCAAAAACATGATTCTTGATGGATTTGACATCTTGAATTGCTCCTTTAGCACATCTCATGTCTGTCCGGGTGTAACAACATCACAAATGTGGGTAATGATGTGATCCTTCACTGACAAGTTAATGAAGGTCAACGCTTTCCTCATCTTTTTGTCGAACACTTTGATATCCGCTTCATTTGGCGGCCTTCTCTCATCACCTAGATGACTTCCCACATGTCTTTGCATCAGTATGTTTTTCATTTTGAATTTCCACACTACATAGATGAAAATCCCGTCCAATTTGCTACTTTCACTCAAAATGGACTCTCCCATATTTGTCATCGCAAAACTACTTGAAACTTCTACTGTAGGCTAGAAGTAGTATGTCGAGGCCAACTGTGATTCAGAAGTTGAAAATAACGACCTGCACTTTTTTTCTTACCAGGCCACTTGCTGCATTTCCACCAAATTGAAAGCCAAATCGGTGTCGCCTTCAAAAATACACTCAGTCGTCAACTCCCAACTACATGCCCAATGGAATGGTGAAATCACTTTTGGTGCACTCCAAACACTTTCTCCACTGCAATCACTCTATTTTGTTGTACCATACTTGTAGGTACAGTTTGAGTGCCCTTCGTTTGGAGGTTATAGCCTTTCGTTTGGGTCAAAATGGACAAAGGACCCAAAAATAGGGCCTGTTCTCATTTTTTAACTGTTTCTTTATAGTGAAGAAACTTCACCTTTCATGAACTTGGGACCCAACTCAGCTTTCACTTTGAAATTTTTTAATGAAGTTGCAATGTGAATTGCACTTCAGGCCTCTTCCATTGAAATTCAAGTGGATTTAAGGAGATCCAATGATCAGTTTTGATGCAATGGTGCTCCCTTTTGCAGATCACCACCATCGATCTACACAGGAGCTTATCCTGTGGTCACTAGCCTGCCCGTGCGTCGAACGCTATTCTTGGAGACATTAACTCCCTCGAGACACTACGACTTCAGTTTGGTTAGACGCACGCGAGCCACACACACTCTCTCTCTGTCTGCAGCCGTGCCTACCCTACCCATTTTTAGCTTGATCAAACTCTGTTTAAGATCAAATTGAGCACGATCTGAGGCTAAAACAGGGTCGCCCTACCAATTCTAAGTCTTGAGAGTGTTCAATCATGAAATTCCATGGAGAAATGGTGATTTTAGCTCAACTTGACAAAGTGGCTTTTTTTTTTCACCTTTACCGCAAATCTGCTAGGTTAACTGTTTGCAGACAAATCTATGACATAAACCTCAAAGTGGCTAGTTGACAATATAATTAGCTTCCTTCCTGTCCTTACGACATCCAAAATGGTGCACAAACAGTGAAGACCGTAACCCCAAACCCGGTTTCAATTTTCAACTGGTTTTAAAATTGTCAATTTTTCAACAAATTTTTCCCTATCTGATGCTATGCACAGACTAATAATCCCTCTGCTGAGCTTGACAAGCATCTATAAACTAGAAACCGTGCACCAATGCTTCTCTTTCCATCTTCAACCCGCCGTAAACCCCAAACTCTCAGAAGACTGTTCTCCCGAAGTTCTCTTCAATAGCAATGTTGTACTATGTACACTCCCTGTATGGCTCTGATACCAACTTAGAATTTGCTTCGAACAGGAACACAGATCATGCTACACAGTAACACAAACATAAAACACTCTCCACAGCAAGCTCACATAGCAATTGTATTTCACAAAATGAAATTACACTGTATATATAGTTGTTCACTCAAGCAATCCATTCATGACCCAGGTTGCCGTTGGTGGGATGCTTGTCCCATCGACTTGCCTCGTGGCGAGGCCAACTAATCCTTATCAACTGATAGGACTCATAGTACAGTAGCACAATGTTTCTACTTTAGTTCTAACTCTAACATGGCCTCCCCATCTTCTGACGACTTTGGCACCAAGCAAGTGATCCAGCGAGAAATACCATCACATCTCCTCTATTGATAGTACTTCTACCTTTGTTCCATTTTCTATCACCCCTTCCATTACTATCGCATCTTCCATTACTCCTGTTCCCACTGTTGTCCCTCTCCAATTCAATCATGTTGATTCCCAGTTGTCCTCGAACACTCTGGCGTGGATGTAGGTCATCAACTTTTCACCACCACGCCAGACCACTTCTGCCCCATCTTCTCCTTCTGTCCTCCACACCACCCTACAGTTTCTCTCTGTTTCATCCATTCTCTCTTTTGGACAAACTGCCCCCATCCATATTTCCACTTCTGTTCCTACCACACCACCCACTTCTCCATCGAAGGCTACCGAGGGCGACCAACCGTTGCTTGAGGACGCATTTGTACAAACAATTTTTCTTCCATCACCAGATTGGGCAGATCCCACTGCCCCAGATGACAAGAGATCATCGGAGAACCTCATTGAAGACAACGACAACGACATTGTATAGGTCGTCGGGGTTACCCCCACATGAACTCCTGCAAGCGTCAATGTACCGGTTGCTCCAACAGACTTAACGATGCCCTACCAAGCCTTGGGAGTATTCATCCAGGATGCGGTAGCAGCCAGGGCGTCACTGGACAGTCGGGTACTCCAATTAGCAACTAGCAACATCCAGCTGTGAGCAAAAATCACAAAGCTGCAGCAAGAGCTGATGATTGCTCAACAACATGAACAAGACGGGCACCAGGAGCTCACAAAGCTGCAACAAGAGCTGATGATTGCTCAACAACATGAAGAAGACGGGTACCAGGAGCTCACAAAGCTGCAGGAAAAGGATGATGGCCTCAACCAGTATATCTAGAGCCTCTCCAAAGCGCTGACAAATGCCTCCACCAAGGTGTGGGAGCTTCAGTCTAAAGTGTCCCAATGGCTTGTCCCCCTCTAGGCGCAACTCCAGATATATGAAGCAGAAAATACGCACTTGGAGGCGGAGGTGCAAGCCTTGCAAAGCAAAAAACTTGCCTGATTAGCTCAACCCGCACCTAACTCAAAGCCACTCTCTCAAGCAGAGATTAATCTTAGAGGTCACCCAGGCCAAACAAGCCCTCAAGGCTTGTCAACAATCTATGGAAAAGAAGGCTCAACCAACCTCAATGGTGATTCCAACGCCACCTCTCTTTGATGCTGCATAGGCAAGTCCGAGCCCAGACCAAGGCCAGCAGGCAGTAGGGGCCACAAGTCAGAATCAGGGGTCTGATAGACAAGAACAAGGACCTCCTAATACTGGAACTGAGACGCAGGACCAAGGCCAAGACAAGGGTCCCAACCATAGCCACGAGGAAGGACAAGCCTCGTCATCAAGAGGCTCATGCACTATATCTGCTAGTCGGGCTTTCCGACGTCCCAAGTCCGTGGAGGAGAATATCAACGAATTCCTATCCAAATATCCCCACGAGTCCTCAAGAGGCGGCTGGCAGATATCATTTTCGGCACAAACCATAAAAGCCAACGAGCTGCAAGTACTACCCGCCCTCTAACCACAACCTGAGTGGCGCCAGCAAGTATTTGAATGGGACCCTGCGACCATCAGGGCCTATGTGACCAGTCCACAATAATGAAGGGTGAACGCACATTTTCTGCCATGCACACGATGATCCAAAAGGGCGGAATGCAGCACTCCTCTGGACAAGATCACCATCTAGAACTGTAATTGGCCGAAAATCCCTTCAGAGCACAATTGGGATACGAATGTAGACACCCCAATTCTCTAATAAGTATTTCAATTGCCCTGACCCAACAGTCCGTGCGGCAGCCACTTACGCCCGAGACTTAGAGTATCTAATGGGAATCGAAATGAAGTGGGATAATTTTCTCCCACCAATATTCTTTGATCCAAATAAGGCGTTAGCCTCAGAGAAAGTGGAAGATCAGCTTTTAGTAACTCGAGTTTACTACCGAGCCGCATTCCTTGGCGATTTTTAGACGCGCAGATTCCAAGCGTGGGTCGACCAAAGCTGGCTAACAGGAGTCCACAAGTCCCTTCACACGCCCAAGGACTTGAAGAAGATATACTGAATAAGCTTTATGGAAGATGTCACTGGCTACCCGATCCACTAGAGGCAGGCCAAGAAGACTTTGTGCTAAACCGGCAGAGTGCCGAGGGACCGGCACTACTTCAGGTTCTGGTCCTGTTGGGGGTATTCCCAACATATTGTAAATAAATAATATCAGCTAATATAATATGTTGCGAGGGCATGGCATCTTGCGCGTATAAGTCCATGGCCCAATGAGCACGCAAGGAATAATAGATTTGGGCCCTTTTGTAATTAAAATAAAACTTGAGGCCCAAAGTCAAGTTAGAAACTTAGTGTTAACTCTTTTAAGTTGGGTCCAAATGGAGACTCATATGAATCATGTGAAATCCAATGTACTTTTTTAAGACCTTTGGATCAAGTTGGGTCCAATGAATAAATAGAATCAGTGTACATATTAGCCAATAGTATTTTGGGGCAAGGGCTTTCCCCATTTATAAAAAGGCACCTCATGTACTCTATTGGCATGCTTAATGAGAAGGAGGAAACTCTACCAGATTTTGGAGAGAAGCATCCTCACTTGCTATTCACTACTTGCTAATGTGCTTGATTGTGTTTTCTTTTTGCTCTCAAAGTTGCAAGTTTTTTATTTCCATTGTTAAAATTTTCGCATTAGCAAGCACAAGGAGCATTTGAGCTAACCTCCACCCTCACTCTCTCTCTCCACCTTTGGAGGTGAGCAGAGCACAAGAGGGTGAACTTATATTGGCTCTCCACTCTATCAACAGGTATTACCATATTCCATTATCCATTTTCACACAATTTTAAGTCAACAGGTGTTTGACTTTCTTGTTGAATGCTTTCAGATTGACCAGGGTGTTTGTACCTCAGACATTGGCCCACGACATTTTCATGATGCAAAAGTTTGGTCTTTCCAACAAGGAAACCTTGCTTAAACATTTACCTGTAGAAGACAGAAGTTGGATAGAGTCCGAAATGAAAAGAGAGCGAAGAGGTGCTGGTCATAAGGCATGGCATAATGCGCCCATGCCTATCATTAGTCAGCTCGTATACAAGGTATCTCTCCTTGATAAACTCATAATTTATGTCTAGGTATTTTGTTGCAAGTGTCATTTATTTTGTCTCTCGATATACTATAATTGTATATGAATATTAGGATGAGTTTTTGAGGATGGTCGAGGATGGCGCTTCGAGGTTAGATAGAGATAATTTGTCACTACATGAATGCCAACTTTAATATGAAGTCATTGTTAAGGTGCATTCAATTCCTCTCCCGTATCATTTGGATTCCTATAAGTCAAAACATCTATTTAATTGTCGTTTAACTCCAGGCTGTGGAGAACACATTGACAAATAGGGGATGTAAGCTGGCAGCAATTGCCAATGGCTAAGGTTTTTTTCACGTCATATACAATTTGGATTGGAGTTTAAAGGGTTTGGTGGTCACTGAGGACAAGCTCCAATTTATTGCTTCTTCTAGCATCGGCCCAACAAAGTAAGTACAATATATTGCTTCTTCCAAGTGTTTTTTGATTCAAACAAAGTTTTTCTGATTTATATATATGTTTGTGATTTCAGAAAGAAAGAAGTGGTTGCATGCCTAGCGGGTGACAAGCAGCAAAGGGATGCTCTTGGAATCCCTGCCGATAATAAAAACTTTTGTCGGTATATAGCGAAAGAAACATATTGGTGGCAAATGATAGAGATGGCCAAGCGAATTGTTGCACGATTGTCAGCAGAGGAAGGTGATTCTTCTATGCCAGATGGAGATGAGATTTTTTTTTAAGAAGCAGCGAACAAATCACTTCCAGCTCGCTTTTCCAAACATACAAAAAGACGTGAAGAACTCAGCCACAGAAGACAAGTAGCCACAATTGATTTTTTTTGCAAAGAGACTAGTGTATAGGTTTGCCACTAATAACATTTCTTGTGAATAATTTCATATTCTGTTTTCACCTGTACTATAGTCATTAAAAATTTTCTTTCTTCCAGATGGCTACTCTTTCTAATTGAAGGTAGGGCCATTTGTAGTTTACCAAGTGAGGTATCAGATTGGTTATTGTGGGATGGACCCCACTCCATGTACCCAACTGATTGGACAGATAGAGAGATATCAACCTGGGAAAGGAAAAATTGCCCATGGTGGCTAGACTATCCAGAAGGACATGTACATCCTTTTGAAAAGGTAAAGTATGCCCAAAGGCAAGCTATACGCCAAGGCAAAAAGACCAATCCAACACTTCCTCACCAAGGTTCAGCCTCAAAGACTCGAATGCTTAGATCTGATGTTAGAGGAGAGCTAAGGACAAAACGGGCTTTGGATATGCAAGACACAGTAGAATCTCAATATTCATTGCATATGCTATCAGATGAAATTCCTGTTGATGAAGACCTCCAAGAAATGGATGCCATGAATGAAGGTAATAATGTATTGTCCAATTTTTTGTATTCCATATGCTTATCACAAGGCACTTTCTTTTAAATGTTGTGCCATGTGTTGATTATGTTTGCTGGTGTTAGATTTGTTATCAGATATGAGAGGAAAAGTTTGGGCTTTGAAGGCTGATCTATGTAAGGTTGCCAAGAAGAAGAAAAGCAGCCCATACAAAAATCTCAAAATATGTTGCATGCACTAGCTTGTTCCTGGAATGACTATACGTCATAATCCAGCTACAGTTGTTGCCATGCTTGTTTGGGCAAACTTTCCCACTTCACTCAGTGTCATGCAATATGGAGATGAGTTGACTGTTCCCACATAGAACATGTTCTCCATAGACTTTGCCTCAACTGCTCTGAAAATTGGCAAGACATATGTGGCAGATCAAGGATGGTTCATAAGCACATGCGTCTCTGAGCAGTTTCCAATCATACACTCTATTGTTGAGGCATTTGGTTTCTCGCTCCATCGTTGCTTGAATGTGCTCAATCAAGAAGGCTATGGTAGACAAGATCCACAAGAAAAGGTAGAGCCAATATATCTTGCATAGTTTATTTGTTTAGGCATTTGACACTTCACTAACATGAATAGTTCACAGGTGGTCCTTCTTCTCTTAGCCATGTATTATCGCTCAGGGTGTTCCATTCCCACACTCCATAGGAGAGATGTCGATCGTTTGGATAAAAAGGCATTCTCCATGAAAGCAAATTATATTATAAAAAGGCATGGTTTATTTGTTTAGGCATTTGACACTTCACTAACACAAATAGTTCACATGTGGTCCTTCTCTTAGCCATGTATAATCGCTCAGGGTGTTCCATTCCCACACTCCATAGGAGAGATGCCGATCGTTTGGATAAAAAGGCATTCTCCATGAAGGCAAATTATATTATGGACTTGAATAGAGACACCTTAACATGCATCAATGGAGTGGTTTGTCGCGGTGGTGCTGAGAGGTCACCTAGCTTCTGCAGGGTCACTAAATTCTAGCTTTTGAGTAGCATTACTACATATTGTGTTGAATAATCATCGTATATTCTCTTTGTCTTGAAACATGATTTTCTTTATTGCAGATACATAATTGAGTTGTTCACACGTCCTGGAGATGTGGTGATAGACCTCTTTGCCGGGACAGGAAACATGGCAAAGGAGGCATCAAAGAGCAATAGACATTGTGTCTGTATTGAGGAAGATGAAGAGATGTACAACATTTTCTTGAAGAAGTTAGAAAACATCTAGTGTCTTCCACATACAATTTTGATTTTAGACCATAGTATCCATTGACAAGTCTACAAAACTATAACTATATTGGCATGCTTAATATTTATCAACTTGTTTGTTGTTGGGGATAATTTTCAAGTTGTTATTTTAATTTTAATCAATATTTTAATTTTATGCAATATTTTAGGTTTAATCTAAGTGTTATGGGCAAGTATTAAACTTAAAACTATTCATAACCCTTATGTTCAAATGGTGCAATAGCTAGTTTGATGGCCATTGTATCATGATGACGCATTTAGCTTCAAATTTTGACATGTAGACATTTTACAGGATGAAGTTACAATATTTTTGGTGGCAAAGTAACAAAAAAGTGGTAGATCTTTTAGTTTTTCAAAGGGTTATTAAGCCATGTGCCCTTTGACATTCCAAACGATCAATCTATTAAGTAGAAAAACTCTTGGTACTCACTTGTATTTTATACTCATCATAAGTATTATGCGGAGAAGACACATAAAAAATATACAACTGACATTGACCAATTTTCTGCTCAAAGCTGTTCATATTCACACCAGCTTTCCACCCAAAAAAGTACTGCAGTCCTGCACTAGGACCTAATGTTAAAAACACACTGGTAATTGTTGTTTTTCTTGGCAAGTCAAGTTGTTTTCTGGCCTGCACAGATCTATCCCACAAGTTTACAACATATCGTAGCCTCAAAGGCATGGGGGCACCCTAAGGTCCCATTTACAACAAATTGAGGATACATTTTTGAAAATGTAATGGTATTTTTTACCATAAATAACTAGAGGTCTTAGTGAATTTATGGACGATGGAGATACTATGTTCTTCATGGAGGCACATGAGAGTCAAAAGCCTCACATACCGACCTTTCTCGAGTTCACTTGAAACTTGGTTAACTAGGAAAAGATGAGACTTATGAGAGATAGATAATCAGGTAATGTTGCTTCTTTATATCGAGATATACTACGACTAGTACTGATAGTGAGGCAAGCAAGCACCTCATATTTGCACCAAGATATAGTATATGGTTCTTGATAAAGGTATATATATTGCAACATGCTACTTCCCACCCAAAACAACACCAAAAGTGTTGGATTCTCAATTGCAGATCTATTGGTAGCATTATCACTGCCTCTGGGTGATCTTGATGCCCGCACTGTTGGATGTCAGATGATGTTCAAGATGTGCATGCTAATCCACTAGGTCTCCAAGCACTTGTCAGAGAGGTGTTAGGTACTGTCAAAGTTTCAGCAAACAAGGATGGTCTAGCCACCACACATGGCGGGTCTTTCTTGTAAATGGGTGAGTCTCCTTAGCAACTGGTCATTCATAATGGCCTGTCCATTTGGCCTGCTTCAAGTGATTTCACTACGAGACCATGCATCCACACCATGCTGTTTTGTTCTTTGTGCACCTCATTACACATTCAAATCTCTTCATGTCTCCATATACCATACAAAATTTCTCTCACAGTTATAGTCTTTCTTAATTACAACTTGCTTGACCACCCAAGCTAACTTCAGTACAATTAATCTTCATCAAGCTTCCTTTCTCTCCTTTCAATCCAAGACATATAAAGCAATATTTGGATCCTAATATTTTTTTTCTCATAGTAAGTAGTATGTTGATGATTGTCACCACTCACATCTCAATGTCACCCAAGCCTTAAACCAAAATCCATCCAACAAAGAACTTATTTGTTGTTGTGCACCATCTTGTCAAAGCATCAAACATTTTTCTAAAGCTTGGGCAAATGGTAAGCTTCAAGATTTGAGAAAAACATTTTTTGAATATGCATAAGCTTCTATGAGAGTAATCAAATTACCCCATTAGTGCATTTACTTGTATGCTTACAGATTTTTTTGTTTGAAAGAACTGGTTGATTCATTAGTGCATTTACTTGTATGCCTACATAAATATATTGGTAAAACTGGTTGGACATATAGTCACAGTCCTTTTGTCAAATTGAGTAACATCAAGATGGCAAAAGATGAACATGTGTGAGACTATATCGAACGTTTCAAAGGCCTCAAAAGTCAAGTACAAGAACAGCCTACCGAATAGATGCTCATCATCTGGTTTTTAGTCGACCTTCCAAGATGGACTAGACGCGAGCTTAAATCAAATGATGAATATATGAGCCTAAAGTCAGCTATGTTTGATGCCATCAAGGAGGAAGATGAAGGATCAGATGTTGACAAATCCAGGGAAAGGCCAGCACCACGTGCTCCTGTCTATGAGTCGAAGCAGATCGAGGATACCCGAGATCAGCTTTGGAAATCCGAGTTGGAGTTGCTGAATAAGCAACATCAACTACAGATGGAGAAACTCACCGATGAGTTTCAAGCTACCATGAAGTCTATTCAAAGCAGTATGCCTAGTCAACCAAACCCTGCACATGTACCTTATAGACAAAAACCAATATGGCGCCGACACTGCCGGGCTACGCATCTTGCTGATGCTTGTCCTTCATATCAGCCTATCCATGCACATACAATCCAACAGTATGAAGAACAATCATAGTCTAGACATTCCTTGTCTTATCCCGAATATCCATCTAAAAGTCCAGAACCATTAGCCATACAAGATGGCTATGCCGTTATACAAGGGCCATTGAACAACCGATGTTTCATCTGTGGTAAAACTGGCCACTTATGGTTGATTGTCCAGTCAAGACAAAGTACCATGCTGAGTGTCCCGACTGTATAAAAAAAACAGTTTCAAAGACTGTTTGAAACAACCAACCAAGATCCTACATGCACGCCACATCCGTTATGACTCACAATAGGGTCCTCACGACAACACAACACGAGCACTATAGCAACCAACAGCTCAACCTGCTGCTCACTTGAGAAGTTTCTTGCAAACTTCTACATTACCACGCACTACACCAGCTCCATAATGCAAAAGGACACTAATATGACATGAGTCCTTGTAGGAAGAAAGCGAAACCGATTTTCTGTCATCTGCTACAATGTCCAACCAAGAGCACCCAACACAAAGAATTGACAGTTTTTCTCCGCTTCTATAACCTCAACTCTATTTGTCTTTCCACATGCCGATAAGATTTCCAATGTGACAATACACAATAAATCTAGGATTTGAAAATTTAGATAGATATTTGGTTCTAAATCTCTTGTTCAGAGAGGTCTTCAGGACATAGTACCTCAACCATACCTGCATCTCAAGCTATATCTTACAACATCTACTATCAATGATAGTAGATTTTAGTGTCACTAACCCTGCCTTGTTTTGACAAGGGCATGTCAGAGTAAGTCACATTATTCTACACAACAAATAACATATTGCAACTATCAAGGTGACTTCTCAATGTTGATGAATGCAAGTTTTGTTCGACAAGTGCTAAACAGTTCTCACTCTCGGTACAGTTTGTTTATTTCCTTGTTGCTCTTCATCCCTAGTGTGTGATTGATTTTTGCATGAGAAATACCTACTGCACAAGAGTCTTTCGTAGAGCATCTCCAAGACACATGTTCATTCATAAATCCACCTTCAGATGACCTTGCACAGAGTTTACGATCTTTGAGCATATTAAAACTTTGAGAAAACTCTGTCACGTTAGAGTTGATTCCTGCATCTCATCGTCATATTCATTTTTGGGTCAACAAAAACAAGATTGAAATAAATTTAGTTAAAATTTGTTCAATCTTTAGCCCAGTCGCATGTTCAACGTGTTTCAACTACGTGTTTCACACGCCGATCCAATCCTGAGCATGAACAGTTACAAGCAACAACATCCTCACCAACATATTTTTTTGAAGGGGGAGAGTGGATTTGCTTGGATCCACTAAAGCAGTTACACTGCCAGCAACAACATCACAAGATCGACAGCCAATGTCAAGTCAAATATGAAAACCACAAGGCTAAGAAGACAGATGGGCAATTTAAAGCGACTCACCACGAAGATCCTTCAGAAAAGGGAAACACAAGCATTGGAAAATCAGTCTCTTTCAGTCGGCCTCTTGTCATATTTCTATGCCCATCCTCATGCCTATCGTCCACACCATCTACCGATGTCACCACCTCCACCCTACCTTCCATCTGTTTGTTTATTGTCAGTTCAATGTTCTTTTGAGAAATCCCCAATTTTTTATAGTCTTACCGAAGCAGCTGATAGATCATTGCAAATGTCCTGCGGAGACCAACTACCACCTACAATGGTTGATCAACAAAAGAAGAGTAAGAACAATTTCATGGCCATACGTTCAGTGATATTTTCATCAACACATTCTACTTTGAGACGTTTAAAATGCTCAATGTAGTTTCAAATTGAATCTTTGTGACACATCTTGATATGGGTGATTTGGATGAATGGGCTCTGAGTCAGTTTGGATGCTTTGAAACACTTGATGAGAGTGTCCTTGAGGGTAGTCCAAGAAGCAAGATTAGGAACTTCAATGTTGAGATACCACTCTTTGGCTGTTCCATAGAGTACCATTGGGAATAGTCGGAGCTTTTCGGTTTCGGAGGTATCTCCATAGAAATGGCATGCATTATCAAAATCTTGGAGAAATCTAACTGGGCCAGATTCTCCATCATACTTTGGTGCATTGATACGTGGAATTCCGCGTTCTAGTCGTGTTTGATTGAGAGAAGAATTGCGGAAATGCCCATAAGCAATATGGAGGATACAGTCCTCCCAAAACTTCCTGTCCTTTCGCTACAAAGCCTTCAGGTTGATCCATGAGCACCTCTTATTTCACATCCATTTGATGCAAAGGCCAACCAAAATGTGAAGCTAAAGCAACAAGTAGACGTAGAGTATTCCACTTACATACTGGCGCAAATGTCTCCTCGTAGTCAATGCCTTTACTTTGTGCATACCCTTTGATCACCAATCTTGCCTTGTGCTGTGCTATACTTCCATCTGCATGGTACTTAGTCCTGTATACCCATTTGCAACCAATGGGTTTCTTGCCAACCGGTGGTTCTACTAAGTCCCATGAGTAGAGTTTGATGCATTAATGAAAAATCAAACTTGGAAGCTTGTTGATTTACCTTATGGAAAGAAACCTCTTACTTGTAAATGGATATATATATTGAAATATAATCATGGTTCCATTCATAAGTATAAAGCTAGACTTGTAGAAAAAGGTTTTTTGCAAGTCAAAGGCATAAATTATGATGAAACCTTTGCACCTGTTGCAAAGCTTGTGACCATTAGATTAATCATATGTCTTGCTACTTCTTTCAAATGGGAGCTCTTCCAACTTGATGTGACAAATGCTTTATTGAATGGATTCTTGGAAGAAGAAATCTACATGTGCCAACTCGAGGGCTTCATCAAAGATGGAGAAGAAGACAAGGTGTGTTTCTTGAAGAAGAGTCTTTATGGACTCAAGCAAGCACCAAGAGCATGGTATGGTAGGTTGCATTCCTATCTTATTTCCATTGGATTTGTTGTAAGTTCTTATGAACCATCATTATACTACAAATGTAATGACGGGAATATCATTATCTTAGTTTTTATGTTGATGAAATTATACTCACAGGAAATGATCTAGATGGCATCAAAGATGTAAAAGTTTCCTTGTCTAGTGAATTTAGGATGGTAGATCTAGGACTTCTTAAAATTATACTTGGAATAGAAGTTGAAGTAATGAATCTACTTTCATATGTCAATCTAAGTATGCTAGATCAATCTTGGCAAAATTTGGCATGATTGATTGTAAAGGAGTTGAAACTCCCATGGAACTAAGTGTAAAAGTTTCTAAGGAAAGTGATGAAGCATGATTTGAGGACATCTTTACCTATAGAATGCTTATTGGTTCCTTGATATACTTAACAATTACTAGACCAGATCTTAGCTTTTTTGCTGGCAAATTGAGTCAATACATGCGAAGTCCACTAATATGTCATTAGAAAGGAGCAAAAAGTGTGTTAAGGTACATCTCGGCTACAAAAGACTTTGGCATAGTTTATGAAAAGACTAATATTTGTTTAAGAGCATATTCGGACTCAAGTTTTGCAGGTGACAAGATGGATAGAAGATCCATAAGTGCATTTGCTACATGCTTATGTGGAGGAGCTATATCTTGGCTTTTAAAAAGCAAGATACCATCTCTCTTTCATCAATAAAATCCGAGTATAAAGCTATGACAACAACAACAAAGGAGGTTTTTTGGCTTAAAAGGCTTTTGGAGAAGCTTCATGTGATCGAGGGTGAAGACATTCCATGCATATATTGTGACAATCAAGCAGCTCAACAACTTGCAAACAATCCATTCTTCCATGCTCGAACAAAGCACATTGAAATTTCACATCATTTCGTAAGGGAGAAAGTGCAAGCAAAGGAGATCAAGCTTATTCATGTTTCATCATCATATTGCATTGCTGATATACTCACCAAGGCATTGCCTAAAGATCCAATTGTAAAATTAAGATTGGCTCTTGGAGTTACAAATAGATCTATGCTAGATTTACCAAGCTAGATTTTTGAGGAGGAGTATGAAAAATGCAAAAATTGTGCTTGGTCAAGGCCAAATCCATGTATACAGGATGATTACACATGTGTGGAGCCTGTTCTCATGTGTGAAATTAGTGTACTTGTCATGTACCATAATCGACTTATGGAGTTGATATGTCGATATGTCGGATAAGTTGGGTAAGTCGATATGTCGGTTGAGTTGACACATATGATTTAATTCAAGTTCTAGTGGCTAAAAAGGCCAAAAACTAGTGTTCTAGACATATGACACATGACATCAATCTATTGATTGCATGAGCCACATCCTTAGGTTAGGTGTCACATCCTATGTGTAGCGGACAACTCACACGTGTGGAATAAGCTGAAGTAGGCGAGTTTTGACTTCTAGAAGGTTTCCAAGTAGATCTCCACATAGTAGGAAATTGGACCAGAAGTGCTCAAAATAGAAAGTTTGATCCAAGTGTCAATTTTGCATGATGATTCACCATATGACAAAGCATCCTCACACGTGTGAGATCTGATGCATGATCAGTTTTTCGAGCTCCAAGAAGTGTATATATAGAGGCATATTCACTCTTCACACGTATGAAGACTTGCTGGACTATACCAGACTCGTGGATGTACTTGATCCATAAAAGGATCATCATTTTGCTAATGAGATTGATGTGATTTTTGCATTCTACACTTTTGTGAGATTTCTAGTCATTAGAATTGTGATTTCTATGAATGATTGCTATCAAGAGCTATAGTACTTGTTGTTTCAAGTGCAGGCCATATTGTGGACAGTACTCCACATGTGTGAGGCCGCTCTCACTAATTTATGATGTGTTGATCCATTGCACTTGCTTAAATCTAAGTGTAGTGAATCTAGATCAAGATCTAATGTGTAGAACTTGATAGATCCATTGATTAAGCAACCAATAACTGTGAAAAAAGTGGATCTTGAATGGATCCAAACTCCCAAAATACCTGGCTAAGATCTTTGCACAACAAGCTACAAAAGCTAGAAATGGCAAAGCATCCTAATGCTACCTTTGATACACATGAACTTGACAAAGCATTCAAGAGACAAAAGAAACTGATAAAAGGTACTGATGGCAGCCAAAAACAATAGCATACCAGCCTTACAATAGCACCCTACCACTTCTGGAAACCTCTTAAGATCATACACAAAAGCTTGAAGACAATACAAAAAGCAATGCTCTCAATGGAGGAAGAAACTGTGACAATGATCTATTGATCTCTCTCAACAATACAATAGGTTTCTCCAACCTGTTCTCCACAAATTTTAGCCTAATATAGGGTGAGAGAGATGACTCTCTCTCCTCTCTCTAGAACTTAGGACCCAAATTTAGGGCACCAGTAGCCTAAAATAGCCAATTTTGGCCTATATGTCCAAATAACATGATTTTGGTGTCATTTTGAAGGTCCTAAAGTTTGAGACTTCTTCAACATGAAATATATACTAGAATAAAAGTATCTAGGCCTCTTTACGTGTGAAATGTTAGATCCAAAACTATGTACAAAAAATGCCAATTTAGGCCTCAAACTAGCTAGGAAATGTTGACAATTTTCACACTCCCTCTTCAAATTAACTTGCTAGTTTTACAACACTACTTTGCTCTAACCTAAGAATGATCTCCATCATGATAATAGATCTCTTCTCAAGTGTTCTAATATGTACAATATGATGTACAACATAATTGATATAGATAATAGTGTCCATATAGGATGCTTCACTATTTCTTACATCAATTTTACATAGAATGATACATGTAAAAGAGCATAGAACTATAATGAAAGAATTCCTCCATGTATCCACCTTGGAATTCTTTGTAAACAGTAGAAAACAAGTTGTAAGTGAAAGTAACCAACAAGTGTTTGCATGCCTCCTCCACATTCCACTATGCACATAGTGAATGCACCATGCATCTCCATGAATGAACCTCCATCACCACCTTGCCTTTGTAGATCTCCAATCCATGAAAGCCCTTGAGTGAATGAATGCCAAAATGATGTGTTCTCTGCTCCACTTGAATGAGCAAAACTTGAACTTGAAATACTTGAAGTATCTCCACAAGATTTGCATACAACCCTTGATCCTACATTGTCAACAATTTGCCAATTTGCCAACACTAGGATGCTAGATCTTGAACTTTGCTCAAAAGTAAACATATTGACCACTTCAATATCTTTCAAGATTTGAATGAATTCATGTACTTGATCATAAGAACCAGCAATGATAACATCTCCAAGATCCAAAGGATGCAAAACTATGGAACTAGTTTAATTGAATTTTGACAATTCCAACACATTGACATGACAATGTTCATATATGAGATTAAACAAATATGGTAGAGTAAAAGGACACTTCCTTGCTGCTCCAAGAACCTTACTTGAACCTTCAAGAACCTATAAAAAATAGATCCAAAATGCTTTGTCCATGTGGCTCCCCTTTGATGCTTCTGACTAGCTTCCAATTGCTACTTGCCTCTTGGTGTTGATGAAGCAATTCAGGATCAACATCTTGATCTTCCAATAAAACATCAAGGACTTTGCATTTATAAACATCTTAAGATCTGAACCTTTGAAGATACTCCCTCTCAAACACATGATTAACATCCCACAAAATCTCATAATTGCTTGATTTCAACCTTTCACTATAGTTAGTGAAAACAATCTCACCATCATAAACCAAAAAATAGATTTCTACAATTCTATCCAACATGAAGTAGAGTAGATGAAGTTGAGTATCAAACCTAATCAAACTAGCCCATTTGAGATCAAAACAAACCTCAATGATCTCACCAATGAGATCTTCCTTGCCTTGGAGAAATTTCCACTTGAGTTGCTCCAAGTAGTCTTCTTCATCCAACCTTTTGCCATCTTGATCATGCATGAACACTCCACTACCATCATAGCAACCTTTGAGTTGACGAAGAGATGTAAGATCCATGCCTTGAATCTTCCAAAGAGTCACTCTTAATTTGCCCTTTTCTTCACAAGACTCTCTCTTAATGATCACACCACAAAAGTTAGCAATCTCCCTCTTGATAGTTGCATCATAAGAAATGGAAGATTCTTGAACATTAGAAGCCATGAAAAGAATACATAGTTCCTTCAACATAAGAATGATTGAAGTACTTTTTCTTGTCAAACCTGGACTTCTAATCAATGATATAGGTAATGATAATGAACCCTCACTATCATTCACAAAAGCATCATTCAAAGTACATCCTACTTTGAACACTTCACATTCATCTCTCCTTTTGACTTGAGATCTTCCTCACCAAGTCTCACGATAGAACCTTTTGATCTACTTTCTTTATGAATACATGTGACACCACTTGTTTCACAAATGACTTTTTTGGACTCATCACATAAAGATACAAAGAAACTTTTTCTTCAATCATGCTCAAGCACCTTCAATTTCCAAATGATGTAATAAGTCATTAGCAATAACAAGTTCCAAAGAAGAGTTTTCATCACCTCCATTGATGAAGTTAGCTCTCTTCTTACCTTTTTCATTTTTGCACTTGCCATGTAGTTCCATTGAAGAGCCACCAAGACTTTGAAATCTATGAGTAGAAGAGTTCAAACATGATACTAATTTAGCACCACCAGACTCCATTTGACTAGTAGGTAGCAATAGTCCATGTTTCAAGATCCAATTGGATCCAAAACATTGATCATAGATTCACCAAATGTTGCCAAGTTAGCACAACAATAACTATCTCCAAGAAGTTCATTAATCTCAACCTAGATCTAGCATAAGGAAGCTCTTTAGACTTTGCATAAGATATACCAATCTTATTGATGCTAGGAATTGACTTTTGAAAGTTGAGAGAACCACCAACATCCATTTCATTCCTCTTGTTGGACATAACAAATGCATCAAGATTGGTGAAAGTTCCATGAAAGTGAAGGAAAGTAAAGAACACCGTCAAGCCTTACATTCCTATTAGTAGAAAAGACAAATAGAATTGAGCCAATACCTTTGATCATACACTCACCACCATTTGGCATGTGAAACACTTTCTTGGTTCCAACATAAGAGATCAAAGAAGTAAAGAACTCCTTGTGACTAGTCATGTGTGAACTAGATCCACTATCTATCCACCATGAATCCTTGTCACTTCCACTGACATTAGACTTGAAGAACACATCATGAGAGAATCACCAAGAATCTAGATCCTCATCTAGAAGTACAAAAGTTGTTTTGCTTGCTACCTTCATTACTTTGCTTTCTATGACATTCATTTGGAAAATGACCTTTTATCCCACAATAAAAGCACTTGAACTTTGACTTGTCTTTCTTTCTAAAGAAGTAGAATAGGAGGAGGAAGAGTGATCATCATGATCCGAGCTACCACCTTTGGAACATTTCCCTTTGCCTTTACCTTTGCCTTTGACTTTGCCTTTTGTGAAAAAAGCCTCTTCACCCCACCTTGCAAGGATGCACCCATCAAGCTTTGATTGCAACCTATGTTCTTCAGCCAATAAGATTTCTTGCAAGTCAACCACACTTGGCAAGACTCTTTGAATGGCAAAACTTTGCACAAGGTTAGCATGTTCATCTAGCAAACCATTCAACATAACCTGGACTATTTCACCATCTTTTATGTTTTCATCAATACATGCTAGATCATCACTTAAGGACGTAACCCTCAAGACAAATGCATGAGCACTTTCACCCTCTCTTTGCCTACTAGAAAATATCTGCTCCTTAGGGTCAATACCCTAGATGTGACTTTGATTCAAAGAGCTTTTTCAAGGCATTCCATGCCTCACTTGCACTTTGACTATTACCAACTTCCTTGGGAAGTTCATTGGTAACATTCATTTAATGATATGAAGAGCCCTTTTGGCACTCTTATCAAACCTTTGTTGCCCTTGAGCTATGGGTGGTCTCTCTTCAATTCCTACAACTATGTCCATGAGTTCTTTCAACTCAAGTAAGGATTCCATCCTCACTTTTCAGATAGAGT
>MU834076.1:0-49661 GCA_029204225.1 Diphasiastrum complanatum | reverse complement strand
TTTACAGATTTGGTCCAAAGCTTTGCAATCCAAGACACTTTGCCCACTATAGAAAAGCTACACAATGTATTAGTGGCTGAAGAGTGTAGGATGATGCATACCAATGCAAGAATGAGTGCTATTTCTCTGCATGATGGTGATGAGAAAGCTAATTTCTCATTCAAAGGCAAGAAAAAAACCAATGGCAAGAAGAAGCACTTCAAGGAGACCAAGGAGGAGGATGAGGCTTCAAGCTCAAAGGGCAAGATCAAAGACAAGTCCAAGTACAAACGTTTTTTATGTGGAAAGAAAGGACATTTTGCATCAGAATGTCTCAAGAAGAAGAAGGCACAAGAGAGCAAACAAAACAACATTGCACATCAGGAGGAGGAGGAGGATGAAGAGTCATCCTTGATGGTTTCCAACAAATCCCCTTGGTATACAAATCCACAGAGACAGAAAGCAAAAGTTGGTTTACATTACACAACAGAGGTACGTCTACAACATGTTAGTCAGATATAATCTGATGAATTGTAAGTTAGCTCTCTCACCAATGGAGCCAAGACTCAAATTGTCAAAGGACCAGTGTCCCCAAACAATTGATGAGAAGCAGATGTGTGAATATGCTTACCATTCTATTATAGGATCTCTTATATATGCCATGATCTGTACCAGGCCAGACATAGCTTTTGCAGTCAGCTCTCTTAATCAGTTTATGACTAATCATGGTATAACACATTGGAAGGCTCTTATCAGAGTCACAAGATATCTTCGAGCTACTATGGACTTTTGCATTTGTTATGGAGCAATCGGCAATGACAAACTCAATTTACTCAGTGGTTACACAGATGCAAGTTGGGCAAGAGATGTAGACACCCATAAATCCACTTCCGAATTTACATTCTTCCTCAACAATGGTCCAATTTTCTGGAATAGTTGCAAGCAATCTTTGATAGCTCTATCTTCCACTGAATCAGAGTATATTGCAACCTCTCAAGCTACAAAGGAAGCAATTTGGTTGAGGAACTTAAGATATTGGTCTGAATCAATATGTTATGATGACATTATTTTGTGATAATCAAAGTGCCATTGCTTTATTAGCCAACCCTAGATTTCATTCTAGGAGTAAGCACATTAAACTGAAGTATCATTTCGTCAGAAGCAAAATTCTCAACGAAGAGGTCAGATTGCAGTACTGTAGAATGCAAGATATGACAGCAAATGTTTTTACCAAAGCATTAAGTTTGGAATCACACAGAAGATTCTGTGTAGAACTAAGTTTGAAGGTCAAGGCATTCAAGGATTCAGATTAAAGGGAAGTGTTGGATTATTCTCCTTCTTACTAATCGACTGATCGACTTTAATCTTCATCCATTGTTTATCCAGTTTGTTGGCTGATTCTGATGAATCCCCAAGATACTCGGACAGAGCAATTCAAGAGCACCTCTCACCTTAGACCGAGGAGGTCTCTGAGAAGACGAGACTAATGAAGACTAAGAGCCGAGAAATACTAGCTAGGAAAGACATGCAAGAACTGTGTAAGCCTCATGGTGAATTCCGGAAGATGGAATGACCATGTAAAAACTAGTATTTCTAAGCAAATGTAATAAATGCAAGTAGACCCCTCTTAAAGAAAGTAGAGTGAGCCACCTTTTGATGGTGACCTCTAGTGGAGAGCAATATTCCACTTGTAATTTGTGAAATGTGGAAATTCCACTAGGATGCCAGCTAAGGAGCTCTCTTGCTTATTTAAGAGAATCCCTCTTTGTGAAGAGGAGCTTTTTGCATTGTATCTACTCCATCCTTGATAAGAAGATTTTTCATGAGTTTGATGCTAAAAAAAAAAAAAAAAGACATGAACACCAAATTTATTTTTTTTTTCCAAAAAACAACACTCATCATACCAATAGAAAGCCCTTTTTATACTGAGTCTCCACCTTCACTTCCTTCAACACCCTAAAAAATCCAAAAAACACCCAAAACCCTAAAAAATCCAAAAACACCAAAAACCCTAAAAATAAAATAAAATCAAAAAACACCAGAAACACATACCCAACACAAAAAGACACAACAATACCCAATGGGCGACAATACAAATTTTGACATCCCAGAAGATTATCCATATGAGACCAGGTCCCCTGTAGCTGAACAAATCAGACGTCATAGATTCTATCGAATGCGGTCCCAACCCTACGAGCCATCCACAAACCCATTCGAAGGACAAGAACATGATAGAGCCGAGTCTTTGCGAGTCAGAACCCGTGTTCATGGTGTTGAAACATCTCATGCCAAAACCAACATTAATGGAGTCTCTGCTACCCACAATGCTCATCATGAGAGACGTACACCCATACTAGATCTACCAAAGTTTGATGGTAGTTCGGACCCTCAAAGATTTTTGTAAATCTTTGAGAATGCATGTGATGTATATGGCGAGACATCACCCGACGCCATGATTCAACTCTTCTCGATGACCATGATCGATCGAGCACAAGAATGGTTTTTAAACCTTGATCGTGAAGATAAACGTGACTGGTCACTCTTGAAGGAGGCCTTTATCAAACGCTTCAAGCCATTTTGCTTGATAGAAAGCCCTTTTGTCAAGCTAAGTAATATCAAAATGACAAAAGACAAACGAGTACGAGACTATATTGAGCATTTCAAATGTCTCAAAAGTCAAGTACAAGAACAACCCTCTGAATAGATGCTCATCATCTGGTTCTTAGTCGGCCTTCCAAGATGGATTAGACGCGAGCTTAAATCCAATGATGAATATACGAGCCTAAAGTTAGCTATGTCTGATGCCATCAAGGAAGAAGACGAAGGATCAGATGTTGACAAATCCAGGGAAAGACGAGCACCGCGTGCTCCTGTCCATGAGTCAAAGCAGATCGAGGACACCCGAGATCAGCTTTGAAAATCCCAGTTGGAGTTGCTTAATAAGCAACATCAACTACAGATGGAGAAACTCACCAATGAGTTTCAAGCTACCCTGAAGTCTATCCAAAGCAGTATGTCTGGTCAGTCAAACCCTACACAGGTACCTTATAGACGAAAAACAATATGGTGCTCACACTGTTGGGCTACGCATCCTGTTGATGCTTGTCCTTCATATCGACCTATCCAAGCACATACAGTTCAACAATATGAAGAACACGCATCCCAATCTGGAAATGCCTTGCCTTATCCTGACTATCCATCAGAAAGTCCAGACCCACTAGCCATACAAGATGGCTATGCAGTTATACAAGGGCCACTGCACACTAGATGCTTCATCTGTGGTGAAACCGGCCACTTCATGGTTGATTGTCCAGTTAAGACCCAGTACCATGCTGAGTGTCCCGACTGTATCCGAAAACACAGTTTCAAAGACTGTTCAAAGCAACCAACTAAGATCCTACCTGTCCGTCACGTTAGTTATGAATCACAATAGGATCTTCACGACAACAACATGAGCACCATAGCAACCAACAGTTAAACCTGCTGCTCAATCGAGAAGTTTCTTGTAAACTTCTACTACATCACCGTCCAATACACCAGCTCCATAATGAAAAAAGACAATATGAAATGAGTCCTTGTCGAAAGAAAGTGAAACCGATATTTTGTCATCTGCTACAATGTCCAACCACGAGCAACCTCCATAGGGAATTGACAGTTTTTCTCCCTTTCTACAAACTCCAATCTATTTGTTTTTCCACATGCAAATAAGATTTCCAATGTGCCAATACACAATACATCTAGGATTTAGAAATACATTTAGAGATTCGATTTTGAATCTCTTGTTCACAGAGGTCCTCAGGACATAGTACCTCAATGATACCTGCATCTCACGCTATATCTTACAACATCTGTTATCCATGATGATAGATTTTAGTGTCACCAACCCTGTCTTGTTTTAACAAGGGCATGTCAGAGTAAGTCACATTACTCTACAAAACACTTGAAATATTGCAACTATCAAGGTACATTATCAATGTTGATGAATGCAAGTTTGTTCGACAAGTACTATATAGTTCTCACTATCTGTAACGTTTGTTTATTTCCCCAAGATACTCGGACAGAGCAACTCAAGAGCACCTCTCACCTTAGACCAAGGAGGTCTCTGAGAAGACGAGACTAATGAAGATTGAGAGCCGAGTATGAGAGCCGAGAAATACTAGCTAGGAAAGACATGCAAGAACTGTGTAAGCCTCATGGTGAATCCCGGAAGATGGAATGACCATGTAGGAACTAGTATTTCTAAGCAAATGTAATAAATGCAAGTAGACCCCTCTTAAAGAAAGTAGAGCGAGCCACCTTTTGATGGTGACCTCTAGTGGAGAGCAATATTCCACTTGTAACTTGTGAAATGTGGAAATTCCACTAGGATGCCAGCTAAGAAGCTCTCTTGCTTATTTAAGAGACTCTCTCTTTGTGAAGAGGAGCATTTTGCATTGTATCTACTCCATGTTTAATAAGAAGATTTTCTATGAGTTTGATGCTACACTAAGCTCGTTGATCATGATGGTTTTCTTGAGTGATGCCCCTACGATCATGCCCTTCCATTCATATTGTGTGTGGTTGTGGATTTAGAGTGGAATAGTTTTCTTGCTTTCCTAGTTGTGGATTAGATTTCATTTTTTCTTGTGGATTAATGTAGGAGCCAGCATTCAAGTAAACTTAAGAGGCTAGAAATGTGGCATAAATCTTGCATATTCTCTAACATTCTAGTTCTTGATGTTCTTTGGATGTCCAAAAATCAAAAGGCTGGCTAGTTTCTTGATTCTTGGACTTCTAACATGCTGTAGTTTAGCTTTGTTTCTTGTTTTTGTCAAGTTATGCAAGGTAGCTTAGTGTTAATGTAGTGTAGGCTCTGATTTCAGTCCGTTTTAAGTGTAGGTAGCTGTAGAAACTATTGAACGTTCATTGGTTTGCATGCTGATCTGTGAATGAGCGTTCTTGGCTTGCATCCTATGTAGAATGTAAGTGCATTCAAGAGTGACATCCCTGGCAGGACAAAGAAAATCTATACTACAGAGTTATTCAGTCCGTTTCTGCCTGGCCTGGGCATTGTAACACATAAGAAACAGTCAAGTAATGCCCAAACAAGCCTGGTAATAGGCAAGAAATAGATCTGTAAGCAAGAAGTAGAAAAGTAAACAACAGGTCCTCTGGAGCAGGGGATCTGTCAACACAATTCTATAGATTTTTTCGTGTTTTTATAGTGTCTGCAGAATCACAAGTGTTTTTACACAGTTTGCCATATAGTTTTTAAGTTATGATCAAGCATTTGAATAGTTAGCTCTCTCTCTCTCTCTCTCTCTCTCTCTCTCTCTCTCTCTCTCTCTCTCTCTCTCTCTCTCTCTCTCTCTCTCTCAAGCCTGCGAGCTTGAACACTCATGAGCATTCTAGCTCACTTCTTAGAGTTGTTTTAGCACTACTACTTATCAGCATTGCGCATTAAATCAGGCTTTCATTTTAGCCGCTCAGAGATAGCATACAGTACACAATTTTGATCCGCAACTTATTGTACTCATTTACTTCTATTACATTTTCATACTGAATCAATACTATCCTTTGTTGCGTTCAGCTTTGTCTCAGAATGTATGTGTTTCTGTAGTTCTTCGCGACTAATTATTTGTCTAGCGTTTCACGACAAATTATTTGTCTGATAATTCAATGCTTAATTGTTTGGCTACGTAATCACTATAGTGTTCAAGTAAATTCTGCCAAAGTGTTGGGCTTGATCCTTTGTGATAGGTAGTACAACATTGCTGTTGATTTCAAAGTTAGTTACTATAAGATCAAACATGATTTCTATCACTATTGTGTAGTCATGCATTATGAAAGAGGAAGATAGTTTATTCCGCCATGCACAACAAGTTTTTTTTCTAGACACTCGAATTATTTTAGGCATTTTTTAATAATCCAACTCTTTGGGAGGGCATGTTTCTGAATGGCCTCAATAGCCATTTCTAATTATGAAAGAGGCTGATTTTGAAAAAGCAAGAAGCTTTAAAATAGCATCAACTATAGTATGTAGCTCCATCGCTCCTCGATATTACGTTTTCGAGTCATATTCTTACCAAAACATAAGGAATGAAATAAAATGCAAATGGAAACCATGGAGGGCTTGTGAGCAAGTTACAAGTGGTTCAAGTAATTTGAGAGATGCCAAGGAGAAGCAAATGGTAAGGGAATGCACCTGGAAGCACTTGGCTAGAATTATGCATGGGTCTTGGCTATTATGGGTTAGGGGTACCTACATGCAGTGGACATGCGTGGGAGTTTGGCATGGACTGATAGTATGCTTACATGTGGATTTAGTGCATGGGCAGACGGGGTGGTTTCCGCACTCTATATACCCTCACCCGCGTCCATGAGGATCATTGAGAGTCTGCGGCCGTTATGTTGTTGGATTGGTAAGCGCTTCCTTTCTTTATGATTTGCCAAATTCCCTAGTGCTCAGGGGCTAGATCAAAGGAGATCTAGGATTGGTTGGGTTGGTTTAGTCTACTGCACTTCCCCTTTGTGTTCTTGGAGCTTTATCCGGATTGGGAGTCTTGGGAGTCGTTTTAATAAGGACCATTTAACTCTAGGTAGCCATCACTGAAATTTAATGAGTGATTGGCTCTACTTTCTTGATGTTGAAATTTACTCACATATTCTAAGATCCAATAGCCATGAAACTTTTTAGTAACTAGAGAATGCATGTTATTATGCATCTTTCGAAGGTGCTCAGTAATGATTTTGAGCAAAGGTTATTGTTGCAAGGAAAACAATCCTTCAGTGACGCAAAGGACACCCATTTTTTATATACCCCACAAAAGTAGTGAAGAACTTTTAATTGTGGCTTGCGTTAGTTATTGAGCTGCGAAATCACGTGTCTAAAACAAGTATGGGTCCTCTGCAGGAATTTAAGACACACTTCTCAGATTGCAAGCCTGAGGACCTGAAGAAGCTTTATAAGCTATTTGTGGAGGTAGGCTGTACTTGTTTTGTTCCTTCTGGTCGATATGGATTTATTTTCCATAAATGCTATAGTTAATTGTTGTTGTATTTGTTGCTCAAGGCACATAACATTCATGTGATGTACAAGTGATGGCAGCAGTTCATAGAACTGCAGAGGTACGATGTTTACCTTTATTAGTAAACATAACTGCTATTATATCATTTGTTTCACTTGTTTCTTCTAGGACAACACTGAAGAACAATACTTCCTAAATAGCGAATGATTGTTTCTTGCAAATGCAGGCTGAGTTTGGAATTATATGCAAGGAATCAAAGGTGCAAATGCTCTTACTTTGAATCGTGATAAGCTTGAAACGGTTGTAAGATTTTTGACATTTACAACTTTGGCTGTCTAATGTTCACAGCTATTTCTCAATGCCTCCAACTAGTGGTTCTTACAGATAGAAAACATAGGACGCTTTTGCTATCAAATTCTTATTGTTGTTCTTAAATCTTGCCAAAATCTGCAAATGAAGCTCTACACCATCATCCATGGTTGTTGTAAAAGCAGCTTGATAGACAGTGGCCTAATTGGAGTAGATCAATCCATAGTGGATGTGCTCAGGGTCCATAGCAACAACCTTTGAGGTTTAAAAATTATTGAAACTAAAAGCACATGAAGTAATACCCTCTTTCTCTGTTGGAGGCATACTAACAGGATATTAAGCTAAGGTCTAAACAATGTCTTGTCCCAAAATTACTGCGACCATCATGGAAATCAGATCAAGATCGTGTAGTCAGCAATTTGTTAGGTGATATGTTTCAAACATTTATGGAGAAGATTATTCTATATCTTCCACAAGCCGAATTATGCTAGAAATTAACTTGCCAATAATCAGCTCCCATAATCAGAACAAATTGAGGTAAATTGTGAAACTCTTCTCTAAAGCTCAGCTATAGTTCAGTGTTTTGAATGGTGAATTAATCCATGAGGTCCTGATGCCTTGCTGCCCTAATCTCTTAGTTAAAAAGGATAATTTTATACTTCATGAAGCCAAAAAAATAGCACATTTCCTGATTAAGACTTTTAAATTTCAATAAGCAAAGGAAGACAGATTATAACAAGTGGACACAAAACAAAAGTTGAGTAACTCCTGTTAAAAGTTTGACCACAAAAAACAATGGCAGACATCAACAACAACTTAATTGATGGTAATCCCTTTTCAAATCAAACTTACTTAGCACAGTCAAAGCAATGGTAAGTAACTCCTAAATGCTCTCCGTTAGTGTTTAATTCGAATGATTTTTGGTTTTGTGAAGAGCATGTACACTCCCTCGTAGAATCAAAATAACATAAAAAAAAAACTTCTATATGTCCAATTTTACTCTCTGTTATTTGATTCTACACTTTTCACATGATGGGACAACTTTTAGATAAGTTCTACCTAGGCCTAAGGCCATCATTAAGGTATCCAAGCAAAGTGAATCAAATTTCACCTTGAACATTATTTTATGAAGTTTTGTTATCCCTTGTCAATTTTCCAACTCATTAGAGGATCCTCAAGATGAAAATTTTAAAGATGTCAAGTTTGAGGCTTCACTTCAAGCCCCTTTAATTGTCGAACTCACAAATGAAACATTCTAATTGAATGTTTGAAACTCTCAAGGAAATCTTCTAGTGCTTCGCAAAAGCTTGTCTATGCCACTTGCTTATGAGTGATAGAAACTACTATTCCATCGAAATTTATTTATGCAACAGAGATATTCCATGGTTTAAGAAATTGAAATATTTTAACCTTAGAATTTATCTGAATTCCCAGTCTATTCACACAAGTAGTAATTTATATGACATAACAGTCTTTCAGAAAAATAACTTCATGCTGGAAAGAATCATATAAATCAGTCTGATATCCTATATTCGAGAAATTACTAAGAAGTAAAGGATTAATTAAGCAAGCGAGAAATAGATTTCAGGACCTCTGATTTTGTAAATAATGAGATATACCACATTGAGATTTAGATTAACCTCAAAATTTCCCATAATGTCTCATCTACATCATGATCCTCTTCAACTTTAGTAAGCTTACATCCACTATCATATGAAAATACCCCACATTTGATCAAACGGTTTTATTTTTCCAATATCGCGACCAGGTACTAAAACACACCATTGATCATCAGATCTTTACAGTCCTAAAATTCCATTTCCAAAATTACTGATGTCCCATACCATCAGCTTTTTCTTCCAGAAAATCTTTAACCGCCTTATCTGATGTTCTAAAGATCCACTGATCTTCTAGCTATCCTATAATCACTATAGGATATTATCTCTTGTTCCCAAACACTAGAGAATCCATTTATTTGGATGACTGGCATGCCCATCAGATGTATACCACAAATCCACACCTGACTTTGTGATTTAGACAAAAGAATTAACATGGTTCAACACTACATTCTGATCCTTACAGGTGAATGATAAGCTTCAAATCCCCCTGGATCCAAGAGCATTAACTCTAGGGACAAACTCCTATCAACTAACAGATCCAATGTTATCCATATATCAGATTCTACTTCTAATATCACAATTGACATCCAAAACTGCGGATTACTCAATGGTTACAAAGATATAAGCTATGAATTCAACTAAATGAATTCTACCTTGGAAATTAATAACTGGTATTAAGCAATTATTTACAGAGATGACCAAAATCCTAATTGTGAAATACATTTCCCAATCACACTTACTACCACTGATGTCCACTCTTCTTCCCTACTTAGAATTTTCAGTTCCCTGAAAATCCTTCAATTAAGATATCAAGATGATGTAACGACATTAGTAAATGTTTTTTAAAAAATTAATTACTATAGGAAAAAGTCAGAAACAATTCCATTTCTATCCTATACCTGGGTTGAATAATTGATACATCAAAAATCATCTACTAGTATGTGAAACAGTACTAGTCTGATCTTTTGAATATAATTCACCATAAAATTTTACTGGAAATGAAACCAGTTTTGTCAATTCCTATTATTATGATTTTTCCAATAAAATTGGACTGTTCGCCCTTTTCACTTACTGGCTTTAAGAATTACTTCATTAAAATTATCTGTAATTAATGGGAAATAAGATTTGGATTCGGGTACTTCCTACACTGTATTCACCCGAAAATAATATTGTTGAATAAAGAATTACCTCCAAATACTATAAATTTTTCACCATTAATTATTTAACAAATATTTCAAAAGCTTTTAGTTTGTTCAATTTTAATGACCTAAATCATCAAAACCACAATAACCAACTGATTGGTGTTCTACCGATTTGAAAAAGAGAAAAACAAAACACAATTTAATTCTCTCTACTGGGAGTACCAATACTCTAGAATTAATAGGTTTAAATAGCATCGTACCAAGGAATCGGATTCCTAAACCGGGTATATGCCTGAGAACTGTTCCACTCCTTTCGTTCCGTCAAGATCGATTTTGAAAAAAATTCCCATCGAAAATCGATTAATACTGCTTGACCACGAATAATTGTACTCAAGTTCCACATAAGCTGACTGAAAGCCGAAATTTAAAACACTTGTATGAGCGTCGAAAAGACGAGTCCATATACCATCACAAGGGGAAAAAAAACCAACAAGCCTAACAACATTGCCTTCAAGTTTAAGCAAACCCTAAGAGGGTTTTCCCAAAAACTAAGAGAAGATGGAGGCTCGTTCAGTGTCTCCATAGCCACCAGAAATAAAATCTGAGCACCTCCCTCCAACACATGCTGCCAACGAGGGAAACAAGAGGTCCCCTTCAAACCCTAAGGGTTCACTCCTTTTCCATCATCTTGGCGGCTACAACCGCGATGGTTGCTCGATTCCTCAATCCTATTGCATGCACACACCTCTAGGACGCCTCCTCTCCTGGGAAAGAATCGAACTACTGCTGTTTTGCTGCCTGCGCACCCCCCTCTCTTGCTACCACAGATCGAGGCTCTACCACGACCATCAATGGAGCAAAATTTGTGTCATCCAGACTGTCAACGAGCTCCAAAGCCATCAGTACGAGTTTCAAATTGGTTGCATAAGAGGTCAACAAGGGTGCCTATCAACATTTTGATCAGAGGCATCATGTTCTTGCACTTCATAACTGGTTCCTCAGCGCTCTATCTCCTCCACTGATCTACATACATGTTGTCACCATTAGGCTCCAAGCAGTTGTCAGATCCAGGATATTCGAGTTACTGGCCAAGATTTCCAGTTACTGGCCAAGATTCCAGCTATCAACCCTCCTTTGCAGCCACTCTACTAGTTTCCAGGAGGTGAGGTCCATTCCTTTCTTACTGGCTTTTACTCTTTGTTCCACAGGTCTTCCAAACGGAAAAACACACATATGGTAAGCAAGAGTGATCCGAAATAGCCATCAAGGTTGTCTTCCAGCCCTCAGCAAGCAAGAAAATTCAACTGCCTATCAGTTCAATAGCTTATAAGACAAAATCTATTGTCCTTTGCTACCTCTGTGAACTGAAATACAGTATTATCTAGAGTAATGAGGTTAACTCCAATCTTTTCCAGACAGCAGAACACGGATTTCTGGTCACAGGGTTACATTCTCTTCTGCTAGCAACGGGATCTGCATGCTCCCCATTCCAATCCTTCCATATCAAAAAGGTTAAACCAATCTGAAAGTAGAACTGTCAATGATTTTTTCAGGGAACAGAAAAACACACAGATGAGGTTTAACAGGCCTCTGCTTACCGCATACCAATAAAGAGTTGTTATAACAGCAGTTCCCTTCCATAATCCATACTTGGCATACAACACTGGAGGATTAATATCCTCAGCATGCAAATAGCAGAATCATGGTTACTAGTTTCTAACAGTTTGTTTTACAGGATAAATTGAAACACCAAATCTATCAACAAACATAACTAGTTCTGCATGTTATCTATCTTTAATGACATGGGAAACAAGCTACTGGATTCATAAACACAAATCTTACTACATCCATAGAAATTCTCTCAAGGTTCCACAAAAAAAATCAGAAGTGAATCACTTCAATTAGAGACAATATTAACAAAAAGATAACCCGGTGGAAGTGCACTCTACCACTCCTCTTGCTAATATGCTTCAAACTGAATTAAAGGATCCAAGGTCGATTTTCCCTTTGAGAGTTCAACGGGTAAGTGCACTCTACCACTCCTCTTGCTAATATGCTTCAAACCTGAATTAGAGGATCCAAACTCGATTTTCCCCTTGAGAGTTCAGCACACACCCGCTCTGATACCAAATATAAAGACCCCAAAGGATTTCCCCTAAGATGAAGATAGGAAAACACAATAAGAGAGACTATGGAGCCAAACCGCCCAACCAATCCTAGATCAAAACTGGATCTAGCCCCCAAGCCATGCCATGTGAAGCAAGAGAAGAAGAGAGAACCTGGTAACCTAAACCCAATATGTCGACGGGAGAATCCCCACCTCATTATATAGAGAGTAGAGGTCCCAGGTTCGAGCCTCCCCTTGGAAACCAAGAAGCATTATATAGAGAGTAGAGTCATGTGCATGAAACCATGCACCCCCCATGCAGGTCAACTATAAATAGGTCTCATCTCTTCATGTAGTCCTCCTGCCTATAACCGTCACAAAGGCATGCAATGCTCCATATGTCTCAATTAGAGTGTTTGGGTCCTCTCAAGGTAATTAGTCACAAACTGGCCTTGACATGAAATTAAATCATGACGTGACCAATAATCTCGAGTACTGGAGGGCCGGTCTACCATATTAGGACTATTCCAGGTCCTTAACCGAATATGGCCAAAACACTAACAGTATGCTAGCGCTTCTCTCTTCCTCTCTATGTAAGTTCGTCATTGTAAGTAAGTATATTTGATCTGTAATAGATCCTTTTACTTATCCTACCTGGAAAAATTGTAAGGCCACTAAGCAACAATTTTACAAGACATGTTTGATCCTAAAATGTTGGTTAGTTATCCTCTGAAGACGTTGCCCTTGGCGACACTAGACTCCACGCTCGTCCCTACCAATGGTGGCTCGACTTGTTTCTCTTCGATTCGTCCTTTCCTTCCAAGGTGTCTTTGTCATTTGGTCAAACATTTTGCCTTCGATTCGTCAAACACTTCGTTGCATGAACAAACACCTTTCCTTCTGCCTTCGCTTCGTCTTCGGGAAACACTAGGGAATGGTTGCATAAGTTCACCATTTTCAATAGGTAATCATGTGTGGAACATTACTAAATCTAGCCAATGGTGCACCAAACCCCTTAGAAAACTCTGGAAGTCTCCATTGCCACTAAACCATAAATTATTTCTCTGGCGATGCATGCTAGGATTTTTGCCGACAGGGACTTACCTTCATAGAATAGCAGGGCCACTTTGCAGCAGATGTAAGAGACACCCGGAGTCAACTCCTCATTGTCGTGGCATTGTTTTGATGTACGCCATTTTATTACACATGTCACTAGCAAACTGATGCATGTAGTCATAGGGCGAAGACTGGGAAAGGCTTTTTGGATATTCGGAATGCTACCCTCCGGTTTATCCCATGTTCATGTGTTTCTTCATTAGACACGCTATGTAGTGCTTTCGACAATATGGCTTTCCAAAAATAATATATTTTTTTTGGACCCCCAAGTAGATCTTTATCATAGGTTTTTGAATGTATTGAGACAATCACTGTATGATTCACTCTCAATTAAAGACATTGATAGTCACTAGATCATAGCATTTCAAGCTTTTTTTGAAGAACTAGTTATGGACCGCTTCGGTCATTTTGAAAACTTGTATCCTATTTCTTGATTAATAGAATACTGGTTTTTTCAACAACAACAAAATGTGTGTGTGTGTGTGTGTGTGTGTAACAACTACCAACGCAATCTAGTGTATATGCAAAATAGATGAAAGGACAAAACACATGATTATGTATGATCTAGCTTGACAAAATTAAAAAGTAGATAAATTATTGAAAACAACTATACAACTCATTTCTTACCATTGGCATAACAAAGCAAGGCGCTTAACATTTTAATTACCATTAGATCGAAAGAAAAATCATAGTTTTAAAAACTATCAAATAAACAAGAACATTGTGGTATACCACAGAGTCATTGTTGCAAATTTCTTGAATAAACAATGTGATTATCCAATATTGGATGGAAGTTAATTAGCTATTTTTTAATCATTGTTGCAAATTTCTTGAATAAACAATGTGATTATCCAATATTGGATGGAAGGTAATTAGCTTTTTTTTAATCCTAATTGTCTTGGAACTGTGGCATAATAGTTGTTAGCATTTCCTTTTATTACCTCAAGTATTGAACTCTGATTCAAAGTGTGCATGAGTAGAGATACAATAATAAAAAGACATATGTGGAATGATTTTGTGAATGCATATAGATGATCTTACTTTGAGTATTGTTGTTGGTACATCATGCAGGTTGAGAGCCTAGGGATGAAGGCAAGAAAAAAATGAGGACTCAAATTTTTTGCTAGTTATGACTTGCATATGAAGGTGCATTTAAAGTGTGGGCATGCATGCAAGAAAAGACAAGGGCAGAAATTTTTTGCTATTTATGACTTGCATATAGAGGTGCAATTAAAGGATCAAGTTCTTGCAATAAAGTCCTTAGTGATGTGGCATACCCTTAATGCCAAAAATAATTGTTTTGAAGAACATTGAGAAGAGTCTTTGTAAAGTTTTGACATTTTTCAATAATGTTATGTCGTGCATTTTTTGAAACATAGGGTGTTCCAAATATATATATATATATATATATATATATATATATATATGAGAGAGAGAGAGAGAGAGAGAGAGAGAGAGAGAGAGAGAGAGAGAGAGAGAGAGAGAGAGAGAGAGAGAGAGAGAGAGAGAGGGTGTGTGCAACCCACTCTATTCTCCCTATGTCATGCCTAGGAAGAGTAGGGTGGATTAAGAACACCCTTACACACTCTCTATTTTCCATCTTTCTCCCATGGGCAGCATAGCCATTGTTGTCCGCCGCCTCCCATGTCCCTATGTTGACAGATCCCTTGCTCCAGAGGACCTGTTGTTTACCTTTCTGCTTCTTGCTTACAGATCTATTTCTTGCCGTTACCAAGCTCGTTTGGGCATTACTTGACTGTTTCTTATTTGTTACAATGCCCAGGCCAGACAGAAACGGACTGAATAACTTTGTAGTATATTTCTTTGTCCTGCCTATCAGAGGACTACTCAGGGTCGTCAGTCTTGAACGCACTTACATTCTACATAAAGATGCAAGTCTAGAACACTCTTTCACAGAATAGAGTGCAGCCCAAATGAACGTTCTATAGATTCTACTGCTACTTACTCTAAAAACGGATTGAAATCAGATTCTACACTACACTGAACTGAGCTACATTTGCATAACTGATAAACAAGAAACAAGAACTAATCTACAGCATGTTAGAAGTCCAAGAATCAAGAAACTAACCAGCCTTTTGATTCTTGGACATCCCAAGAGCATCAAAAACTAGAATGTTAGAGAATATGCAAGATTTATGCCACATTTCTAGTCTATTTAGTTTACTTGAATGTTGGCTCCTACATTAATCCACAAGAAAACATGAAATCTAATCCACAACTAGGAAATCAAGAAAACTAATCCACTCTAAATCCACAACCACACACAAAATGAATGGAAGAGCATGATCATAGGGGCATCACTCAAGAAAACCATCATGATCAAGGAGCTTAGTGTAGCATCAAACTCATGGGAAATCTTCTTGTTAAGCATGGAGTAGATACAATGCAAAAAGCTCCTCTTCACAAAGAGGGAGTCTCTTAAATAAGCAAGAGAGCTCCTTAGGTGGCATCCTAGTGAAATTTTCACATTTCACAAATTACAAGTGGAATATTGCTCTCCACTAGAGGTTGTGAAAAACTCAGATCCAAAAGATGCTAAAGTTTCATAAAGATCTTGGCCATGGAAGTTATGCACATCTAGATTGAAAAAATGATAGAAATTGTGATGTTAAGCATACTAAACATCAACTAAACATCAAAATCTGATCATAAGCTTCCACAAACAGAAACTTGCTGTCCCTGTCCGTACTTCAGAGCCTACAACCTGCATTTCACACGTGTGAAGCCATAGACAAAGAAATCACAATTCTAGTGGCTAGAATGCAAGATATGAACAAAAAAGTGAGAGAGAAGAAGATGGACCTTCAAAGAGCATAACATTCATTCAATAGAATGAAAATGAGATGTGTACATACTCGTGGAGATGGCTATTTATAGCAGCCATAGTGCCTCTTGGCCACTTGTCTTATGATAGGCTAAAATTGGGGTCCAATAGGATTCACCCATATACCTAGAAATTTGGTCAAATAGGAATGCACCAAATTATGAGCCAATAGAAGAGCTCCACACTCGACCTCCTCTAATTAATGTGACCTCAAAAGTAGTGTACACATACTTTGGGCCTCTACATACATGTATGAACCTATCTCTAACTTTTATTTGGCCATAGGCCTACAAAATCTCAAGTTAGGAAAATACTACTAGTTGACAATTTTTCACACTCCCTCTTCAACTAGTTTTAGCATAGATTTAGAAAGTACACCAAGACTTGTTCTATGCTTGAAAAATAAGTCCTTTCCCAATGCTTTGGTAAAGATATCAGCCACACATTCCTTTGATGGGACATGTTCAAGCTTGATCTCTTTTGCCAACACTTGTTCTCTCACAAAATGGTAAGCCACCTCGATATGTTTGCTCCTTGCATGGAAAACCGGATTGCTTGCTAGACTTTGGGCTGAAAGGTTGTCACAAAAGATGATTGGACTCTCTGAAAAATCCAGCAAATGAAGCTCCATAATCATCCTCTTGATCCACACCATCTCCTTTGTGCATGATGTCAAAGCTTTGTACTCGGCCTCACTAGAAGAAAGTGATATAGTTGCTTGTTTCTTCGACATCCATGAGATAGCTCCATCACCTATGAAAATAGCATGTGCATTTATGGATTTTCTATCCATAAGGTCTCCTGCAAAATCTGAATCTGAAAAACCAAATAAGTTAGGTGATGAGCCTCTATAAACAATGCCAAAATCTTTTGTTCCCGAGATGTATCTCAAGATCCTCTTTCCTAGTTTCCAATGTTCTATGCTAGGATCTTGCATGAATTGGCTTAATCTACCAACACAATAAGATAAATCAGGTCTTGTGATGGTTAGATATATAAGAGAACCTATTAGCTTCCTATAGAGAGTAATGTCCTCGAAGGATCTTTCATTACCTCTTATAGTTAGCTTTACATGTGATTCCATAGGTGTATCAATAGGATTTGCATCTACCATATGAAATCTATTGAGAATAGAAATAGCATACTTCTCTTGTGAAATAAAAGTGATTTGAGAAGTTCTAATTACTTCTATTCCTAAGATATAGCTCAAAAGACCAAGATCATGCACTTCAAATTCCTTTTTTAGTGCTTTCTTGATATCTTCTATATCTTCCTTGTTCCCTCCACTTAAAATAATGTCATCCACATAAATTAGAAGGATTGTAACATCATTAGCACTAATTCTAAAGTAAAGTGAATGATCATACTCACTCATAGTGAAGTTTTGAGAAAGTAGAAAAGAGTTAAGCCTAGCATACCAACTCCTTGGTGCTTGCTTAAGACCATACAAACTTTTTTGTAGAAAACACACATGATTAGGCTTGCTATGAGAAACATAGCTCTCGGGTTGCTCCATGTAGACTTCCTCTTCAAGATCACCATTCAAGAAAGCATTAGAAATGTCTAATTGCCAAAGATCCCATCCATAAAGAGTTGCAAGGGAAATGATTACTCTTATGCTCACCATCTTTGCCACGGGTGCAAAGGTTTCCTCATAGTCAATGCCATGCTCTTGAGCATAACCTTTAGCCACCAACCTTGCCTTCAACTTGTTGATAGATCCATCTTGATTTGTCTTTACCTTGAAGATCCATTTGCATCCAATTGCACTTTTGCCCTTTGGAAGCTCCACCAATCTCCATGTGTTGTTCTTCATAAGTGCTTCAAACTCAAGATCCATTGCTTGGATCCATTCCTCTTCTTGCCTTGCTTCATCTACACATGAAGGTACATCAAAAGAAGTTAGGAAAGCATAGTTGGATCCATCCACCACTTGCTTACCTTTGCCATCATAAGTGAGCCTTGAGGGTTTCACTTTATGCCTTGGAGTTCTCCTTGGAATTTGACTTGAAGAGGCTTCTTCAACATCCACATCCAATGTGTCATCAACTCCATTGTCATCAAGCACATTAGTTGCAACAACACCATCATCACTTGAAACAACTTTTGGAATGTTACTTTCATCAAAAATGACATCCCTACTTGTGAACACTTTCTTGATTGAAGGAACATAAATCCTATATGCTTTGCTTACTTCACTATAACCAACAAAAATGCCCTTTCTTGAAGATGGATCCTCCTTAGTTCTATCATCAAGAGTAATGTTGAAGTAGCAAATGCATCCAAAAGTTCTTAGAAACTTGACATTAGGCTTCGTACCAAACAAAGCTTCAAAAGGGGTTTTTCCTTCCAATACAACACTTGGCCATCTATTGCATAGGAAATTTGCACACAACAAAGCATCACTCCAAAAAGGTTTAGGAAGATTAGCATTCAATCTCATTGCCTTTGCACTCTCACACAAGGTTCTATTCTTCCTCTCGGCCACTCCATTTTGTTGTGGTGTTCTTGGACATGTGTACTCCCTCTTGATCCCATGCTCATCGCAAAAGGCTTTGAATTTGTTAGAAATGTATTCACCACCATTGTCGCTCCTCAAGCATTTGATTTTGGTTGTAAATTGAGTCTCAATAGCAACTTTGAACTTGACAAACACATCAAACACCTCATCCTTGCTCTTTAGTAGATAAACCCAACAAAATCTACTAAAATCATCAATGAAAGTTACATACATCTTAGCACCTCCATTGCTAATTGTAGTAACACCATGAATATCCGAATGCAAGAGAGAAAAAGGCATCTTAGATCTAGATATAGATCTAGTATATGGCAATCTATGTGATTTAGACAAAGCACATTCTTCACAAACATGATTCAAGCAAGTAAGAGACTTGGGAAGTCCCCTTACTACCTCCTTTTTGGCTATTACCTCCAAGGCCTTGTAGTTGAGATGTCCCATCCTTTTATGCCATACCTCTTGAATTGACATTTGTTCATTTGCCATGCATCCAACTTGGTTAGCAACAACACATGCATCAAGCTTGAACAATTTCCCTTGCCTTTTCCCTTTTGCAATGATACTACACCCCTTTTTGATCAAGCAAGCATCACCATCAAACTCAACTTTGAATCCTTTGTCAAGCATTTGGCTTACACTAAGTAAGTTCTTGGTAATGGATGGAATGAGCAAAACATCTTTCAATTCTATATTCCTATTTGTAGAAAGTGAAATAGGAATTGTGCCAATCCCCTTGATTGCACACTCACCATCATTTGCGGTATAGATTACCTTCCTATCACCATCAAATGCCATTAAAGATGAAAAATACTCTTTATGATATGTCATATGAGAAGTGGCTCCACTATCAATCCACCAAGGATCAATGTCTCCATGATTAGCCAACAAGCAAGATGACATAACAAAAGCATCATTTGAAAGAAGCTCATCCCCACCCTCATCAATAGTTAGATTGGTTTGCTTTTCCCCTTGATCCCTCTTTTTCTTAAAACAATCACTAGCAAAATGCCCTTTGACTCCACAATAGAAACATTTTAGCTTAGATCTATCCTTCTTTTTGCCAAAAGTAGAGTGCTCACCTTGGTCTTGCCCTTTAGACCAATTGCTTTTACCTTTGCCCTTGAACTTGCCTTTAGAGAACATTGCCTCCTCTTCTCCTCCTTGAGATGTAGAAGATGCTCCCACTCTTGCTTGCAACCTGAATTCTTCAGCCAACAAGACCTCTTGCAAGTCTCCAACACTTGGTAAACATTTTTGGATAGCATAACTTTGAACAAGATTAGCATGATCATCCAACAAGCCATTGAGAATCACTTGAACAAGCTCCTCATTATTTATGCCATCATTAATGCATGCTAACTCATCATTCAATGCTTTAACTCTCAAAACAAAAGCATGTCCATTCTCACTCTTCTTTTGCATACAAGAAAAGATTTGCCTTCTTAAAGTCAACACTCTAGAAGTAGACTTGGATTCATAAACCTTCTTCAAGGCTTCCCAAGCTTCACTAGATGATGTGCACTTACCAACCTCTTTGATAAGCTCATTTGTCACATTCATCTTGATCATGTGAAGGGCTTTCTTTGCCCTCTTGTCATACCTCAATTGTTCTTGAGGTGCCAAAGGTCTCTCCTCCACACCTACAACAATATCCATCAACTCATTCATCTCAAGCAAAGACTCCATCCTTACTTTCCAAGTAGAATAGTTGAGGGAGGTAAGCCTATCATTGCTTTCCAACATGTAGCCTCCATTTGTAGCCATGTTGCAATGATTGATCTCTGATCTTTGACCTGTTCCAATGCACTAAGCACTCTCTTGAATCAACAAATGAAACACAAGAAGAAATCACAAAGATTTGGAACCTAAAACCTTACTTTTTCTCTCTTTTCCTCACTTTTTCCTTAATTTTAGCCACTAGTTTTATGATTTCTTGATCAAACCAAGACCAAACCTCAATATACTTGCTTTTCCCTCACTCCTAAGATTGAAATACACTCTTGAATCATTCAGCAAACTGAAAATCAGAGGGTTACATCAATTTTGAAGTTTTTGACATGAAGAAGCAAGAAATTGAATCAAAAAACTATATGCTAGAATGGAAAACTAATAGGATCTTGTTGGATCTTGCATCTCCCTCTTTCCAAAACAATTTTTGTCTCCTTATTCTGATAAGTACAGAGGGAATTCGCCCTACTTCAATTGAAATACATACAAATGATGTTTTGATCACAAAGATCCAATTTCTACACATAAATCAACAAGATTTTTAGCTAGAAACTTGATTGGAATGCTACAAAAGCAAACTCGCCCACAAATCTCTTCTAAATCTGGCAAAACCTGCACATTTGGCCGCCTAATGCTCTGATACCATGTGAAAAACTCAGATCCAAAAGATGCTAAAGTTTCATAAAGATCTTGGCCATGGAAGTTATGCACATCTAGATTGAAAAAATGATAGAAATTGTGATGTTAAGCATACTAAACATCAACTAAACATCAAAATCTGATCATAAGCTTCCACAAACAGAAACTTGCTGTCCCTGTCCGTACTTCAGAGCCTACAACCTGCATTTCACACGTGTGAAGCCATAGCAACAAAGAAATCACAATTCTAGTGGCTAGAATGCAAGATATGAACAAAAAAGTGAGAGAGAAGAAGATGGACCTTCAAAGAGCATAACATTCATTCAATAGAATGAAAATGAGATGTGTACATACTCGTGGAGATGGCTATTTATAGCAGCCATAGTGCCTCTTGGCCACTTGTCTTATGATAGGCTAAAATTGGGGTCCAATAGGATTCACCCATATACCTAGAAATTTGGTCAAATAGGAATGCACCAAATTATGAGCCAATAGAAGAGCTCCACACTCGACCTCCTCTAATTAATGTGACCTCAAAAGTAGTGTACACATACTTTGGGCCTCTACATACATGTATGAACCTATCTCTAACTTTTATTTGGCCATAGGCCTACAAAATCTCAAGTTAGGAAAATACTACTAGTTGACAATTTTTCACAGAGGTCACCATCAAAATGTGGCTCACTCTACTTTCTTTAAGAGAGGTCTACTTGCATTTATTGCATTTGCCTAGAAATACTAATTCCTACATGGTCATGCCATCTTTCGGGATTCACCGTGAGGCTTACATAGTTCTTACTTGTCTTTCCTAGCTAGTATTTCTCGGCTCTCATACTCGGCTCTCAATCTTCATTAGTCTCGTCTTCTCAGAGACCTCCTCGGTCTAAGGTGAGAGGTGCTCTTGAGTTGCTCTGTCCGAGTATCTTGGGAATTCATCAGAATCAGCCAACACCCTATTTCTTGCTCTTCGAGCAACCTCACGCTCCTACATTGTTGGCCTCATGCTCCATCGTTGCCTCACTACCTACTGCCTATCTCTTTGCTTCCTTCTCTCTCTCTCTCTCTCTCTCTCTCTCTCTCTCTCACACACACACACACACACACACACACACACACACACACACACACACACACACACACAGTGCATTGGTCAGCGAGTGTCATCGCCCACCCAATAAACGTTATGTTTGTCATAACTCTTATAATACTAAAGCCACGGAAAATTCTTGCTAACATGTTGAAGTTAGAATACATATGCTCGCATATACCACGGAAAATTCTGCATGTTATATCTGATGGGGCAAGGGAGATAGGAAGAACAAGAACGGAGAAAAGAGCTGGAATATTGTGGAACAGCTCTCCCGTTCTAATCGGCTGCTAGGTGCAAAAAAAGTCTAATATACATCTTATGCTAAAGATAATCACAGCTTTATGCATTCGATTGCCCAACAGGATCTTAAAAATTAATTATACTCTAAAAACAAGAGTACAGTCCACTGAAGAGATTAAAGATGGTTTATTTGTGGTACTACTGAAATCAAATTCAATCGTGAAGTATAGTTCTGAAATAAATGGAAGAGCAGTATGATATCACGAGTTCCTCAAGCGTCAAAGACAACCATCGTTTGATCAGAAACTGAGGAGTCGTAGACGTCCGTGTTCTGATTAGAGTGAGTATACAAGCGTGATCAAACAACAATGAAAGTGCGTTCAATCACAACATGCATTCATCTATGTAGTACACAGTAAAAACAAGTTGCTGCTATATTACACTGAAGCACAATACAAATAGTAATTACAACAAAAAATGACGGCGTAATTGGGAGGCTCAAATAATGCATCTCATAAATGGAACAACCACTAAGTTGTGCTTGGATAATCTATTTATAGATTTCATCCATGTATTAACTACAATAAATGACTGTCGCCTAATTAGGTAAGTTGCTTGTACTTGGAAGTATATGGCTTCTGTGACAACTATACATAGTGTATACGGTCAACAAGTCAGGATTGTTGACGCGGACGAGAAAGTCGCAAAATCTCTCACTTCGCTTTATAAGGGAAGTGGCTTTCTCTCACTTTGCAAATTTGGGAAGTGGTTGGGAAGGTTCCTCGTTCAAAGTAGACGACCTTCGTTTTTTCTTTCTCTTCGGGTTTTGCGTAAAAGCCGAAGGTGCGCTAAAACATCTCAACTTTGAAAAGTAGATGACCTTCGAAAATTTTCTCTTTTTTCGCATTTTGCAAACAAGCCGAAGGTACCCTAAAACAGTTGACGATTAGTGAATGATAAGGGTATTTCGCTAAGTTGAGTACTTCACTATCAGAATCAGCACTAGAAGGTTTAGTCAATACAATACTTGGATCCATTGGGATATCAATTGGTTTGCAATCAGACATATGAAACTTTTCTAAAATGCCTTTTAGATATGCCTGCTGCTGGCTAAGATAGATCTTCTTTTGAAGTCTAATTCTAGTAATGTGAACTCGTAGCAAAGAATGGACAGCGCCTAAATCAGACATGTCAAATTCCTTTGACAGATCACTCTTAGTAGTGTACAATAGAGAAGTATCGTTAGACAGAATCAATGCATCATCTACGTAAAGAGCTATGTGAATTGAATTGGTGCCTATATGCTTTGAATAAACATTACAGTCAGCTGAATTGTTTGCAGATCTCAATTGAATGAGATAAGAGTTGATTCTATCGAACCATGCTCTTGCAGCATGTTTTAGACCATAGATTGCTTTGTGCAGCTTGCACACTTTGTGCTCTTGGCCTCTAACTTCAAATCCTTCCGATTGGAAGGTGTACAGCTCCTATTCGACATTGTCGTTAAGAAATGTTGTCTTGACATCCATTTGGTGCATTTCGAGGTCTCCACGGCTGCTAACGCAATCAGAGTCCTGATTGACTACATCTTGACGACAGGACTGAAAATTTCTTGATAATCCACTCCTTGGACTTGAGTGAATCCACACCAACCGTGCTTTCCATTTGGCAATGGAACCATAAGAGTTGATCTTCTTCTTGAAGATCCACTTGTTGTCGATAACTCTCTTGTGAGTGGGGAACTCGACCAGTGTCCAGGTCTGATTCGTCAAAAGTGAGTTGTACTTACTTTCCAGAGCTTATTGCCACTTTACAGCATCCTTGGAGTTAATTGCTTCGGCTAGGCTTTCGGGTTCTTCTAATGAAGTCCAGAATGATTGAGGCGCATACCTCTCAGGAATTGTCCGAGTCCATGAGGATCTACAGACATTTGGTTGACTAGGATGTGCTGATTCTTCTTCTTGAACTTCTCCAGATCTGCTCGAGCTTGCTTGGTCTGGTCTGGTGATAGGTATTATTTGCTGCTCGACTTATGTAGCTGTAGCTACAGGTTCTATAGAAGAATCATCAACGTTGGAAGGTTGAATGCTATGTAGAATAGGATGAAATAACATAGCATCATCTATCAATGGATGCTTGAAATCATAATATGCATGTTCTTGAAATATTACATCCCTAGAGACAAATACTACATTGGTGGATGTATCATAAACTTTATAAGCTTTATGGTCATCAGGATAGCCAATGAAAATACATTTATTTGTCCTATGATCTAGCTTCTTCCTAAGCTGTTTAGGAATGTGAACAAAACATATGCAACCAAAGATTTTTTAATGGCTGACACTAGGCTTGTGTCCATGCCAAACTTCATAAGGAGTTTTGTTGTTGAAGGCTTTGGTGCTGGATCTGTTCTGCACGTAACAGGCTGTGGCAGTAGCTTCTACCCAGAACTTCGCAAGTAGGTGTGCTTGATGTAGCATGGATCTGACTGAGTTGAGAAGAGTTCGATTCTTCCTTTCTGCAATCCCATTCTGTTGAGATGAATAGGAAGTAGTGAATTGTCTTTTGATGCCGTGTTCAGCCAGGTAGTCAGACATCTCGTTAGAGATGTATTCGTTGCCACCATCAGTTCGGAGTGCCTTCACTTTCCTAGATGTTTGTGTCTCAGCCATGGCCTTGAATCTCTTGAAGCATTCAGTACAAGATCTAATATATGCTTTGATTTGATGGAATGTGATTTTGGAAACTTGCTTCTAGAGTGCTTCCCATAGATGCATAATTCACAAAAGAAAGATTTCCTTCCTAATGAAGACGGGAAATTCAAACCATCAACTAAATTATTACAAAGCATATAAGAAAGTGATTTTGTATTCACGTGTCCAAATCGACTATGCCAGAGAACAACACTGTCACTTACATTTTCATTAGAGATACTAGCTAATGCAACTGAATCAGAGAGTACGTAAAGATTTCTGACTCTAGTGCATGTAGTCAAAGTAGTATCTTCCTCGAGTATTGTATACTACTCAGATGAGAAAGTAACAATGTAGCTCTCATCAGTTATCTTAGAGACTGATAACAGGTTCTTTGACAACTGAAGAATATGAAAGACGTTAGGAACACAAATGGACAGATCGTTGTTGAAGTTGATCTTCACTGCTCCTTTGCCTTCTACGCGTATGGTGCTAGAATCTCCGAGGTAGATAAATGAGTCTCTGCTATAAGCTGTGTACTCCATAAACCATTCCTTGCGAGAGGTATGTGTTGGGTAGCGCTGTTGTCCAAGTACCAGCTATCACAGTCTTCGTTGCTGTTGTAGACCATTAACAAGTGTGTGTCTTGCTCCTTGAATTCGGTCGCGTTGGAGGAGTCTTGCTGATGCTGTTGTTGCTGTTTCTTTGTCTCGTTGTAGATCATGATGCGACACTCCTTGATGCCGTGATTAGCTCTTTTGCAATATCTATAGAAAAGCTTCTTGTGCGATCCACCATGCAAACCTTGAGTGTGAGGTTTTTGATGTTGCTGCTGCACCTGATTCTTGCCCTTGGAGTGATCTTTCTTCTTGGTGTTTCTTGAAGAAGATGACCAATCACCTTTTGAAGGGTGAGGTCCGATTGTGTGGAGATCATCACCACAAAGTGCTCATAGGACTTTGGAAGAGAAGAAAGCAAGGTCACGACGGCATCATCATCTTGAATAGAACATCCTACAACTGATAACTGATCTAAAAGGGACTTGAAGCTATTGATGTGAGAAGTGATGGCAGTAGAATCAGACATGCTAAGAGTAAAGAACTTCCTTCTAAGATGTAATCTTGTGGTTACATCTTGAGTCTCATAGAGACTTGATAACAAGTCCAGTGCTTTTTTAGATGTTTTGCACGTGGTAACGTGAGATATTTGGGCGTCGAACGAGAATGGAGAAGAGAGCAGGAATATTGCGGAATTCTGATTGCCCAACAGGATCTCAAATATCAATTCATACTCTAAAACAAGAGTACAGTCCACTGAAGAGATTAAAGATGGTTTGTTTGTGGTACTTCTGAAATCAAATTCAATCGTGAAGTATAGCTCTGAAATAAATGGAAGAGCAGTATGATATCGTGAGTTCCTTAGGTGTCAAAGACAACCATCGTTTGATCAGAAACTGAGGAGTCGTAGACGTCCGTGTTCTGATTAGAGTGAGTATACAAGCGTGATCAAACAGCAATGAAAGTGCATTCAATCACAACATGCATTCATCTACGTAGTACACAGATAAAAACAAGCTACTGCTATATTACACTGAAGCACAATACAAATAGCAATTACAGCAAAAAATGACGGCATAATTGGGAGGCTCAAATAATGCGTCTCATGGACGGAGCAACCACTAATATGTGCTTGGATGATCTATTTACAGATTTCATCTGTGTATTAATTACAATAAATGATTGTCACCTAATTAGGTAAGCTGCTTGTACTTGGAAGTACATGGCTTCTGTGACAACTATACATAGTGCATACGGTCAACAAGTCAGGATTGTTGACGCGGACGAGGACGTTGCAAAATCTCTCACTTTGCTTTATAAGGGAAGTGGCTTTCTCTCACTTCGCAAATTTGGGAAGTGGTTGGGAAGGTTCCTCGTTCAAAGTAGACGACCTTCGCTTTTTCTTTCTCTTCAGTTTTTTGAGAAAAAGCCGAAGGTGCCCTAAAATAGCTCAACTTTGAAAAATAGATGACCTTCAAAAATTTGCCCTCTCTTCACATTTTGCGAAAAAGCTGAAGGTGCCCTAGACCAGTTGAACTTTTGAACTGTGCACAAGTGGACTTCTTCAAAATAATTGAATGGAAGAAGCCGAAGGTGAGTGTTGCATTTTTCGGGAAAGTGCAAAAAATGCGAACTGTGCGATACTTAGTGTATTTCTGCATATTGTTGACAAAGTAATGTATTTCTGCATATATGTTCTTTGTGGAAGTACTTGAAGATGGCCAAGTCTTCAATGACTTCAAGTGATGGAACTTAACATTTGAACTTAAAATTATAATGGAATTGGTTACCCTTTGCTGGATATCAGCCGGAAGACCATTGTGGACGTTCTTCAAATTGGCTGTCTAAGTTTGTGATTCCTGCAGGTATCAGATGAGCAGACTTTGGACCCAAAATAGGTTTCACCTGACCCTAGATCAAAGATCAATAAACGTGCGAAAAATCATGAACCAAGGAGACAAATGTGGGCTTAATTTCCAACATTATGTGGACTTCTAGGCATTACATTTTCTTTTTTAGATATAAGTTTCAAGATTTTTGTGCATTGGTCAAAGAGTGTCAACACCCACCTAATAAATGTTTCAAGATTTTTCTGCATTGGTCAGCGAGTGTCAGAACAATATACAACATTTTTTTATTATTATTATGATATAACTGATGTAACGTGTATAGAAGCAAAGAACTTGAATGCAAGGTTGTCGATGGGCATTTTTGATGTGTTAGCGCACACCCAATAAACGTTTTGTTTGTCATAACTCTTATATTGAAGCCACCAGAAATTCTTGCTAACTTGCTGAAGCTAGAATACATCGGCTCGCATGAGAACTCAAATATAAACCATGTCGGGATTAGATATGCGATGAAGTACAGACACATATATATGCTAGATCTTCCAACCATAGAAAGTAGAAGTAGCAATGATAGAACGTATAGTTACCATCTTAGCTACGGGTGCGAAGGTTTTTTCAAAATCAATTCCTGTTGCTCAAATTCTCTCGCAACCAACCGTGCTTAACACTGGTTGAGTCGCCCATCAGCTCCATATTTGATCTTGTATATCCATTTGCAAGTGATAGGCGTCTTACCATCAGGTAGCTCAACCAAGTTCCACGTCCTATTTTTTGATATAGCTTCCATTTCTGTTTCCATAGTATCACGCCACTCCTTGTGCTCCTTTGCTTTATCAAAAGTTTTTGGTTCTTGAGCCTTGAGCACAGAACCCATTAGGGCTAGACTCATCTCTAAGCTTGCAGGAGGTTTTCAATTTTTACTTGATCTTCTAAGCTCTCCCTGCTCACTTGATTCGGGAGTATCTCCCTTATTAGCATCACTTCTTACTGACAAGTACCACTTAGGCGCTCTCCTAGGAATCTCATCATTGACCTTGTCTTTTTCCATTGGCTCTTCCATATCGACACCAACTTCTTTCTTCACTTGCACTTTAGCTTTATCATCAAAGGGATCAATTGTCAATTTTATTTGGTCATTTTGACCCATCTCATCAAAAGTAGCATCTCTGGAAATCACGATCTTTTGTGCATCTGTGTCATACATCCTGTATGCCTTGGCTCTTTCATCATATCCAAGGAAAATACACTTAACAGCTTTTGCATCCAGCTTCTTTTGTTTTTCATCAAGTACATGAGCGTAAGAATCACAACCAAATATTTGTAAAAGAGAAACATTAGGTTTCTTTCCAGTAAAAGATTCGTAAGGTGTCTTACCCTCCACGGACTTCGTAGGACACCGATTCAAGATATGAGTAGCTATGTTGCATGCTTCTGTCCAAAAAGTATTTGGCAAATCCTTGCTCTTAAGCATTTCCCTAGCCATCTCCACAATGGATCTTTTTTTCCGTTCTGCAACTCCATTCTGTTGTGGTGAATAGGGTGTAGTGGCTTGTCTCTTAATCCCCTGATCCTTGCAGAAATTTATAAACTCTATTGAAAAATACTCACCGCCACCATCTGATTTGAGGGTCTTAATATAACAACCTGTTTGTTTTTCAACTAGAGCCTTGAACTCTCTAAACTTGGCAAAAGCATCAGATTTGTTGCTTATAAAATAAATCCAAATATGTCTACTATAGTCATCAATGAATGTGATGAAATAGTAACAACCACTAATGGACCTAGTTTGTATTGGTCCACACATATCACTATGAGCAAGATCAAGAATGCCATTGGCTCTTCTTGCTCCATCTTTGGAAAATCTCTCTCTATGTTGTTTTCCCAAAATGCAACCCTCACAAATTTTTCCTTCAAAAGAGATATCAGGCAATCCAACAACTAGTCTTTTAAGGATTTGCAAGCTTTGAGCACTGATATGACCAAACCTTTGATGCCAAAGATCACTTCGACTATCAACAGTGCTTAGCATAGCTTGAGTAAAAGATCTCGCATTCAATTTGTAGACTCAATTCTCGTTGACTCTAGCTCCTGTAGCAATCACTTTGTAGTGATTCTTGATGTCTTTGACAAGACATTTGTCATTGTCAAACTCAACCTTGAGTTGTTGATCAGCCATCGCCCCAACATATAGTAGATTGTTAGCTAAGCCAGGTACATATTGCACATTGCTTATATGCTATATCTTCCCGTTGGCTAACTTCACTGGTACCACTCCAACTCCTTTAACAGATAGCAATTTGCCATCAGCTTGTCCAACTTCATCACCATTGTCAGTTTTCTTGATCTCTGAAAACCACTCTTTCCTTGAAGTCATGTGCTTGGATGCACCACTATCAATGTACCAGGTATTATTGGCCTCATCACATGTCATTAATGCTGTAATGAACAATTTTGAACTCTCACCTGTATCATCTTCATATTGATCATCATCGTATTGATGTTGATCAGTATAATTGTCTTCATAATAATAGTCATCAAATTGATGTTGATCAGCATAATTTCCTACTTGCCATTTGTCTTTTCTTTGTTCCATCTCCTTCTGTTTCTTGAAGCACTCACACTCCCAGTGACCAGGTTTGTTGCAGTACCTACAATTTCCAAGTTTATTTTGTCTTGAATAGCCGCATCCTTGACCTCGGTCTTGATTCCAATTACCTCGATTCGGACTATCATTGACTTGCTCATGAAATTGTTGAAATGATCCTCGACTTGAGTTTCCTCCTCTCGATTGATACTTTCCACGGCCAAATCTTCCACCTCGCCCTCTAACTGCAAGAGCTTGATCATAGCTCCTGTTACGATGACTCAAGTTCTCTTGATGTTCCTCTTCTTGAAAAAGCAATCCACCTAGTTCTTCATGGGTTGGAAGATTTTCTCTTGTGGCTATACTCGTCACAAACATCTGATGTGACTCACTCAGACTATTCAATGTCAATTGCACGATCTCACGATCTTGTACTTGCTCTCCAACTACTGCTAAATGATCACGGATCTCTTTGATCTTCAGTATGTGATCGGCAATAGTTGCACCATCATCCATCCGCAATGTATGCAACTTTGTCTTTAGAAATAGTATTCGAGATGTATTTGTCGTTTCAAACAATGGCTTCAATGTATCCCACGCTTCTTTTGGTCCTTCTGAATCTGAAATATAGGAAATAATTGCATCTCTAACTGATAAGTTGATGACATTTTGGGCTTTCCGTCTTCTCCTATCAAATGCCCGCTGATCTTCTTCAATCACCGGCCTTGTCTCTTCACCTGTCACGATCTCCCATAGCTCTTTTTCCATCAAAATGTTCTTCAGTTTGAATTTCCAAACTGCCTAGTTGTGGGCACCTTCCAATTTGCTTGACTCATTAAGGACTCTCTCGCTTAGAGTTGCCATTACTGGATAGATGAGTCTGGATCACAAAATTTATTCACACCACAGAATTGTAATTTTTTGGGTTGTACACCTGATATCGGTACGACGCGCGGGTGTACGACTGCTCGGGATTCTCTTTACCTCTGGCGTGTCACTCTGATATTGGTACTGATATGTGATATCGGTATGATGCGCGGATGTACAACTGCTCTTGGTTTTCTTTACCTCTGGCGCATCGATCCGATATTGGTACGGATATGCTATATCTGTATGACGCGCGGATGTACGACTACTCAAGATTTTTCCTACCTCTGGCACGTCGATTCAATATTGGTATGGAAAAGATTAAAAATAGAGGGAATATATGAACTTTCAAAGGGAATATTCTAGATTCCACTTCGGCGCGGCGGCTACGCCACCTCCTCTTTGCAAAGATTTCGAAATGTGTGATCGTTCAAAAGACAAAGATTAGTAATGTGAAAAGTATGAAGCCTTCTAACTCTGAATGGTAGGCTGTCAACATTAATGTGCATCGTAAACAGTAACAATGAAGTTTATCATTGATTTCTAACACAAATGTTCGTTGATTGGAGGATCCCTGAACATGAAGAAGAAATGTTTGTGGACCCAGAAAAGCTCAATGGCGAGGACGAAAGACGAAAAAGACACGAAGACCGAAAGGCGGCAGATCTCACGCAAGGAGATCGGGAAAGTACAAGGAGGACGTCACTCCTCCACGGACCACTTGGGTACCGTTAGAACGTGCTTAACCAGCCGTTCTTGTAACCCCTGATCAGCTTAAACGTGTTCACTCTATCCAATTCATCCTACGTCGAAGAGCCAGAAAGCTCAAATTAATTAAATAGATTCAAATTTATACTTCCAAGTATTGATCACTGAACTGTGATCATTAACAAGTCAAGTAGATTTAGAATAAAGTCTGCACCTTTAGTTGTTAGTGATCAATATTGGTTCTTATTCTTTTTTCTTCTGGTCTGATTGTTTTTTCCGATTGAAGCAAGAATCCAGTTAGCAACGATCAAGCCTCTGAAGCTCTGTATCTTTGCACCTCCCAGACTAGCGCACAGCTTCATGCTCATTACTCTATTTTTTATTAATAAAAGAGTGCAATTTTTTTCACTCAACTATTGTTCATTGTGCATTATTACAGACTGTTTTTCATCTTGATTCTTGCTACTACGCTGAAACACTTATGATCCACATTGTAAGTTTCCGCTGCTAGTATCTTGATCCAGATTTTGATTTTGGACCTCTATCTTTGGAACCAATTGTTCGATTCCCATCGAGATACTATGTTCTACCCTTGTATCAGAACTCGTTTTTGCTACACCACCGATTTTTGACAATTATAGCCACTAAACCCATCTAAAAAGCTATAAGCTTCTGCTCCGCGGCTATCCTTTCTAACACATTTTCCGTAAAGGATAAGGGAAAATGGTCCTTGTTGGTAACGACATTGAGCTTCTTGTAGTCCACACAGATTTGAAATTTTCTATTTTTGATTAGGCACCACCACTATCAACGATACCCAATCTGTGTGTTCCATCTCATAGATGAATCCTACATCGAGAAGCTTATTCAATTCTTCTTGAATCAACTGGGCGTAGTGCGGATTAGACCGATAAGGTCTACTAACGGTGGGTTTTGCTCAATCGACCAGAGGAATGGTGTGAACCAATACACCCGGTGATATGCCCTTCAGTTGAGCACAATTTCATGCTAGATAGTCACGATATTTGCGAAGAAGGGCTTTTAGATCTCGTAGTCCTTCTACATCTTCTCCGACAAACACTATGCGACTATCTTCTCCCTCCTCCCCTAGATCTATCTCTTTAGTGTGGGCAAGACCTCTGTAAATGTTGGCCCCTTGGGAGGTACCCTCAATCGGTTCTCTTTTGGCTCTGGGCATGACAACTACCACTTCATCCATTTCATGATCCTTGAAGTATTGTGGTACGTCGTCCACAGGCTTGGGCTCTTCGATGACGTCTTGCCGAATTTTTTCATGCATTTGGTGGAGGTCATTATCTTAGTCTTCATTCCTCGTTTGTCACTCTTGGCCTTCCACTCAAATGTTTTGGCCTTGTAAAGAGGCTTGCATTCTCAGGGCGACGGGCTGGTGGTCGACTTGTCTTCGTTAATCCCCATCCTTTTCAAGGCCTTGTTGACCTTCTTGAGGCTCTTTGATGCTTTAGGACTCAAGTGTGCCTTGAGGGCGGCTGCTTTTCCTTTTGGAGAGCCTCTAGATGGGGGGTCCAAAGTGATAGGCTCCTTTTCCTTGGCACGCCTCGATGAGTTCGGCGGTTGGGTCTTTCACCATCTTGATGCTGTTGTCCTAGGGTGAGCCTTCTAGCTTGTATAGAGCTTTGTCTTCGGCTAGGTCCCAGTCTATGCATTCTCCTAGGAGATCATTCACGGTAAGTGGGACACTAGATGTGGATCCTCAGACACTATATCCATTTGGCCTACTACAACATTAGAAAATGAATGCATTATGACTTACTAAAATGCAAGCTAAGTAGGCAATTTGATGAGCATAAACATATGAGCCTATGTTATTGCTAGAGTATTCATGCTATTGTAGGTGAATGTAGGTCTCCATGGCCAAGCTGTTTTATGATCCTAATCACAATTTCTAATATAAGACAACACGACGATTGTAGTCCAACTTTAACTTGTACCTTGGATAAAATATGTTGCATCTGACTAAGCATGACAACTTGTGATTTGATTCGATACTTAATAATTGAGATGATAACTTTTTGTTTCTTTTCTTACCTTTGTGATTTAGTTGGCAAACATTAAGTACTTGTTCAACCAATGCTCACAATTTGTGGAAAGATATTCAACAATCAATAATTTGGGGTTATCGGATTTTGCCATTTTTGCTTGTGTAGCATGCATCAATTGATGCTTAGGCAACTAGTGTTAGCATGTATGTCAAGGTTAGTCATATTACAAAATTGATCAAGCTCAACTTCAATCAATCTATATGTTTATCCATATATAAAGTTTTAAAAAAAGCATTCATATCAACTATTTCTCTTAACACGTGACTCTAATCGAAAGGTATGAATATGAAGGTACATTTGTGATGGGAATTGCTCTCCTTTAATATAGAGAAAGTAGAGTGAATAATGCTATACATGTTTTTCATAAAGTAATAAGACAAAATATCCAATTGTATGTTGAAAAGGATAATGCTTCTTGGTTTCCAAGGGAAGGCTCGAACTTGGGACCAAAGAAACTTTGGATGGCAAGCTAACCAACAAAGCCACCCCATTAGGTATTGAAAAGGAAAATGATGCATACTTGTTTCAAATGTTGTTCAAATGTGCTCATCTCAATTTCATGTACAAAATAGACAGTTTGTCCTATTTACACGTGTTTTATCATGCAGATGATATCGCCTTTTTTGCACAAAATAAAAGTTATTCTTTCTTGAATCATGCATTGTTGCCATCCATGCAAGAATTTAATATAGTAGTCTCCATCTACATGTGTAAATGTTATCGCCAAATCCAACAAGCATAGAAACATACAATAAATAATAATGTTGATGATAAAAAGTTTACATGATGCTACCCGTAAGTTAACATTTTTATTTTTAAAATTATCTAAATTTCTTTGTACTTCAACTTGCAACTTATGGCTATCTGAATATTATGGATTCAATTTGTAGTAGAAAAGTCAATGAACTCACCAAGGGGCAATTTTTTTCATGAGCCTCTAAAGGGAGTCAATGACAGATTTTTCATGCTCGATATATAATATTTAAATATATGTCTTCAAGATATTGGTAGAACATAATACCATTGTTGTTCATCTTCATTAACATTGTACTTTTCAAATCAATAATCCATTTCCTACTTATACTACAACTTGCGGTTCTACTTTGTCTACTCTACCAATCTGCTTGACAAACCTTTTCGTATTCAAGAAGCCAGCCCAAATATGCTTCAATCCATATTTGCAACAAGTTTGGGAAAAAAATAGAGGTCATTGAGATTTTTGTTTCCATTTGAGAGAGAGAGTCTCATTGGCCAACACCCCACGAAGGGAGTTGTAAGGTTCTCTTTTTTGACCAAAAAAAATAAATCAAAAAAGGGAGGCTGATAAGGTTTCCGTTATTTTTATTTTTATTTTTATTTTTTTTTGGGGGGGGGAGGGTGGGGCAGGGAGAGGGGGGTGGTGGCAGAGAGAGAGAGAGAGAGGCCAAAATTCAAACCTAAGTCTTTGTGGACCCAACAAGGTCTCTTCACAAAGCTGACTTAAGAGACATTTTTTGTCTACACTGCACAACTTTACTTTTTGGCCTGATGAAATATTATGCACATAAGAAATGTGAATATAATTTCAAACTAACTAGTTTTACTTCAGAAAAATTTTGCAGCTAGAATATTATGCAGCTTTAGGGATCAAAGCATGTTTCTTGAAATCACTCAGAGTGTTGGAATTTCTTTTTAAACACATTGCTCATTTTAGATTATATTTAACAAGTTACCAATCTCAAAGGGAAAATCTGTCTGGGCCATATAGTGTGTTATGTCAAAACTCAAGACTGCTTGGGAACGTCCATGATAGATTCTATATTTCTCTTTGGCAAAAATTGGATAAGAGTTTGTAATCCAAATCATTACATGATGTGATATCTATATTGTACAATCTCGATAAGAATAATGAAGTACAATGTACAAGCAAAAAACAAGAATATGTAATAATTCTGTATGATACACTGACTCTAACTTCAAATGATAGACACTCGACTATAAGACCATGATGCTGCATAATCATGATAATTTCAAGACTAAATATTGTAACACATTGATTCATTTGCAAAGTAAGAGAGCCACCTGCAAGGTCACAAAGCCAAGGGAATAATGTTTTCCAACAAAAATACAACAATATAAGTACATTTAGTACATGCAGATATGGCAAGATGGAGGAATGAGTTCACAAAGAAAAAACTAATGCTTCATCTCACTTGATGAAAATTTGAGCAATGTGAGCATAAAAACAACTGCAACATGTCAAACAATATCCAGTTCAAACAATATTGCAAGAAGCAAAAAAGCATCTCAAAAATTACCTGTAGCTTGACATTTAATGCTTCACATGCAACAAAATTAATACAATTATTATGGCAAGTTCAGCTTCCTACTCCTCAAAAGCTTGAAAGACAAATAGTCAATAATTCTAACAACAGATAAATGTATAGAAGGGATAAAATGGTCCATATGTTGAGCCAAGAACACAAAAGTTACAAAATCACAACATTAATAAAAAATTGAAACACTTCGAGTCTCAGTTATCTCAAACTAGCAAGTCTAAACTTCGAATTCATGGCTATAACTTCAAAGTGAAGTTTTGTATAAAGCCGCTATATAGAACAAGCATAACTTCTATAACAGTCATGTCCCTAAATTTGTCACAATAACTTGGTAGCATGAAACCATGGAGCTGTGCAAATGATACCATCTGACTTCTTGACTCCACTTCTTTCTGGTATGAAAAATATTTGCAATATTCCGCAGATTCTCAAATAGTATCTGAACCTACTACTTTAAGTTTAAGGCTCAAAAGGCCCAGCCTCCAGTTTGGTGCAACATAGCATCAATCTCATCACCATCTTCCATTTCAAGCTGCAATGTCAAAATCAGGTTAGTTAGTTTGAAGTGAGGCAGCAATTAAAGCCATTTCTAAATTCTTCAGAGTATTCTACCTCATCAGGCGTCTGTTCACCACGCAACCTGCGACCATCGAACAAGAATGCAATTGCATTGAAGTCAATAGATTGTCTGTCACAGTAAGCATTCATAAGCTTCCTCAACTGTGTACTTCTCTTGATCCTGAAGAAAATATCATTGCCATCCTGAGACATGGCAAAACAGGAGTAGGATTATCAAGTAATGTCCATTCTCATCAGAAATTACTGCACATTCAAAACAAGAGCCAGTGAATATTCTTGAACTTCCCTACTTCCGACCTATAAATGTGCTGATTTTGGACCTGAAGGAGAAATTACGATTAACTGAAATAAAGTCAATATAGTCATTGATCAATATCACGTAGGTAAACTCATCTCACAGAGAACCTTTTCTTGGTAGCAACTAAACATAAAAAGCCGACGTTGTTCGACAAGCCAGCATGAAAACCCATGAAAATCAAGTACCGCAACTTAGAATAACAGAGACAATATCTGCATGCTTCTTCCAAAACCCTAGTTTGCTATCTACACACAACTCTTAACAATTGATCCCAAACTTGAACTTACTCACCTGGCCCTTCACCTTGAGGTTGATGTGCTGGCCTTGGTCTCCAGGCTTCTTCTCCTGCTGCTCTCCAGAGGTCGGTGTATCCTCCACTCCAGCCATATCTACTACCCGGCAAGCCTGGCCAACTCTTCGTAAACAGAAAAAACCTACAAAGCGCAAACAAAATTCTGAATTTTTTTTCAAAACAGTCAGGCACCCAACCCAACAAGCAGCAACGCAAGAGACACAAAACCAGGTTTTGCAAACAACCCACCTCTCCCAAAGTGACAAAGACACCACCAAAGGATTTAGCACTCGGGATGAGGAGCAGGAGGACGAAAGGAAAGGCGGCAGGAAAACAAAAGTATTCTCTTGCTGCCACTGCCCAATGCCCATATACACTATTTCACATGATGATGATGATGATGGTATGCCTCATGGGCCATGGCCATGATGCCTATGGCATGGCCACACCACACCTACATTCTGGTGAGGGTAAATTTTTGGAAATATGCATGCATCAAAATGCTCGGGAAAATCAGCAAGTATAGGAATGAAATCGGCAAGTTTTTTCAAAAAATGATATTATAAAATATTTGAGGGTTTTTGGCCCTGCCTGTAAAGCCTGTAAGGCAGGGGCACATAATAAACACAACAAAAATTTGACGTGCTTGTGTTTTAATTAATTTTTAAAATTTTTATTTTATTTGCTTTATTCAATATGCAGGTTAATTTATAAAAATGCCATGTATTTAAAGAAGACTTTTTAAATACATTTGTGTAGTTTTAGGCCAAACGTTTAAAATGTTTTTTGAGGGATAATTTTGCGTGTGTTGTCTCTGCATATTGCGTGTGTTGTGTTCGTGGCTAGATTGGACTCCCTTCTTCCACGTTTAGCTCGCTTACGGTGCATGCAAGAGTATATGGGTGAGACAGACGTGTTTGGTGTTTTTGAGGGATTTAGTCTCTTCATGCTCTGACGATCACGATCAGGTGTTTTGTATTGTTCTTTTGTGGTTTCATACCCAGAACGGATTCATAGTTTGAAAGGAAAACATGCAAGTGCTGGAAGTACCCACGCTAATAACTGTAATTCTATGCTGATGTTAGTCATGCAGGGGAGAGATTGGAAAATGGATCGCGTTTGTTGCAGTGGTACTCAAAGAGAAATTCAAATTATTTCGTTGAAACACAAATGACAGCTCTTTTGGAATCCATCTTGGCTGAGCGTTTGCCACACAGCAGCTTGTTGCATGCGCTCATTCTGGATTGCCACCTAATGACAGCATGTGAATCTGCGATAGGCCAGCGTTCTCCAGAGTCCAAATCACTTGTATTCGTGTACGTTAGCCATAAATCGGCAACTTCTGAAACACTTTTTGCAAGTTCCATTCATTTTCAATGTGTTTCCTTCGCCTTTCTATTCCACGGCCATCTTCGCGCTCAGCTAAACCATCCATCCACAACTGTAATATTTTCTACCAGCTCTCTGCTCAAGGTGAAAATACCACGCTTCAATATTCTGTCTCTGATTTCCGTTCTTGGCCTGTAAGCACAACACACGATATCAAGTTTGAATAAGCTCAATACTCGATGCACAACTGAATAATTGTTTTGAATCGTAGAAGTGTACTTTCATGTATTGCTAATCTTTTATGCAAGTTTCAAAATTCATAGGAACATACTCTCTCAGCTGGCCTTGTATCATCCTTCCTTCAACCCTTTTTTATTTATTTTATGGGATGTGTTTGTGAAAATTTTAGCGGCTTTATGTTTTGAAGAATTACTACTAGCTCAACCTGGATTTGCATTGTACCATGTAGGATACTCCGAGGTACTTTCCAATCTGCTTTGCAAATATTTAGTTTCAAACAAGTTTATCAAGTGGGAACTTGTTAAATGATATTTCACATGTGGTGCCATAGAGCTACTATTATCTACTCTTTAAACTGCTTGGTTATCATACCGAAGTTGAGTAGCTTCATTTTAATTATCTTACAAAGAAATTTTTACAACCTTGAGAAGCTCGTAAGCATTATGCTGCAGGCCAGCTACTGGAAAGCCGTAATTGCTGTTCTACAAGCTGTTAATTTAGGAGCCAAGGTTCAACGTTCACAAAGTAGATAATTAATGCAGCTTAGGTATGGCTGTTAAAAAAGATGCAGAAGATGGAATGTTAAGTATGGACTATTGCTCCTAAACAGGTGAGGAAAATGCTTGTAGTGAATGACTTCAAAGGTAGGCATACAATGCACACAGTATGAAAGCACCCAGTGTTAGCTTGGTGGCTCAATTGTACTCTGATGAGAACTTTTGTGACGTGATGTCATTGATTGGCTGTAGCATGTTTTTGTTAAATTCAACTGATGCTTGATTAGTAGGTAAAGCTACGGAATGGCTACTAGAGATGGAGTTAATGATGAAGTAGGCTATTCTTTCTCCTCCAATCATTCTCCAATACTCCTATAGGTAATTAGAAATCATAGAAAAGTTTCAAGTGTTCTTTCTGACTTATACTCATCGTTTTGGGAAACATTTTCCACCCAGGAAGTGAGAACCACCTGGGGAATGGGGAAGAGGAATTGATACTCGAGAAGCAGGATACAGGGGACGGGGGAAGCTCATGTCATCACATAAGCAAACTAGTGTGGGGTTACAATAGTGTATGTGGAAGAGAGGGAGATATGAAGGGGAAAAGTGATTTACATATCAGGGTATAGAAATTGTTGAATTGAAATCAACAAGACTCCTAGAAATTGCTAAAAATGGTCAAACTTGGCCTTTGAAGAAATGATATGCCTTCTGTTATGGGGATACGTTTCCCATATCCTCAATCGGGAAATGTAGTAGGGGAATGTTTTTTTGTATAACTATGCTTATATCTAGTTCCCAGTAGTAGGGGAAGTGCCTTAGGGTGTGACACAGGAAAGGTAAGAATCACAGGTTGAAATACTGTAGGAAATTTTTTTCCTAATCACCGGGCAATGGTAACTAGAATGGAACTTGAAATCTGATTTCTACTCTTGTCAAGAATTCTAGGCCTTTCTGAAATAGTTTTAAAATGTAAATGTAGGGATTTAGGCCCACACGTTAGATGATAGGGGGTGTTTGAACTTGATACTAGAGATGTATACTTGTTGTGAATTTGAACCGATTCTTTTCTGCTTGTTATTTTTGCACTAGTGTTATTGTATTGATGTTCTACCAAATAGGCTGATTGTACTTTTTTGTAATGTTGAATCCAACATACTACTTACAAGGAAATGTAGAAGATGGTTTGTTAGGTGAAAACTTCTAAATTGGCTTTCCCTACCATTGCTATGAAGAAGCACATAGCTTCATACATAGAATTTTGAGAGCTCCAAGGTTGAACTCCTTATGTCTTTCCAACAAGCTTTTAGAATTCCATAAATCACTACCCACATCCATATGACAGGTACACCTATTAAGTGTCATGCAAAAATCTATATCATAAATATTACAATGTAACATGGTGAGAGCCTTTAAGTCATGTTGAGTGAAAGTCTCATGGGTGAAAATCCTACATAATTAATTACATAGTAGTGAGCGCTCTTAAACGTCTTTTGATCAACCTTGGAAAAAGGTCACAATGCTACAATTGAAGAGTTAAAATACAAGTTTGACACAAAATTAAAAGTAAAATGCAAGACTTTTCAATAGTTGAACTGTTAACTGGGCATTGGTACTTACAAGAAACAATGCTAGTCATCAATGTGAATGTGCATCCTTAAATGAAATTCAATATGACAGAAGGTTTTCTTTTCAAGTTTATTATATATTTTTTTATTTTTTGGGGTTTGTCTAGTGCTTTGTATGCAATATTGACCTTATTTACAAAAATAAATCTCAAATTTGTTATCATGAAGATGAAGCCTTGTTGCATAACATACAACAAAACCTATGCAAATTGTAGGCAGGGCGATGTGGCTTGCCACACTCCCTTGTTTATACAAGCACTCGAACCCTTTTATGAGTAAAAGTCTTAATTTTTTTAGAAAGTTTTCTAATATGCAGGTTTTTTGAGAATAATCCAAAAAAAGGTTTCACGAGCACTGTGTGATCCTCGTCTATCTATTACCTCTTTCGGCCTCTTTCCTTATAACCCTATGTGTAACGTGTCTAAACATGTTACCTTGCTTCCTCACCTCCCACCTATGTCTCACCTTTCTGCAAGGCTCCAAACAATAAGAAAGGTGCAAGAAACATAACCTCAACAAAATGTGCCTAACTTGCTATGACAATTTGTACTTTGTGCTCGAACCCACAAAGCTCAAGGGTTTGTGTGTGTGTGTGTGTGTGTGTGTGTGTGTGTGTGACGAAGAGGCTGCAAACGTCCTTGCCCTAGAATGGGTTGAGAGAGTAAATGGTTCACATAGAAAGACGATTTTTGCCTTGTGAATGGACGTGCTTTGTCAAGTTGAGGGGATTACTTGAAAAGTTGCCCCTAGCCTAATATGACTAAGGACTTCCATGTGGCTCTTCAACTTGTCACATGATGAGTATGTATGTGACATATCACACTCACACACACATTGATATATCTGTGTGTAGGTATGTATGTATATTATGTCCTTAATTAGGTAGAGTGACATTAGATTTAATTATGGTTGATTAGCTTGAGCTAGCATGAGTCAGTTGGTGTGATCTCAAAATAAGGAAAGTCCTCAAAAATAAGGGAACTACTAGAGTTGAGGACATGCATGGATGAGCATTCAAGGGTATAGGACTGATTATTCAAGTGCAAAAGAGAGTGTTTGGGCATCCGTTATTGAGCTGATGCCTTAGTTAAAGGATGAGCTCATGGATTGTCCAATATATGGGACTCATTCCCTAGTCACTACAACAATTGCCACGATTTTCGATAAAAATTTTGACGTGAAATCGCATGTTGATTTTTTTTTTTGAGATCAATGTGGGCATATGAAAATGCGTCGTAACATGATCATTGAAATCCATTGCAATGAAAATATGTCACTCTTCATGAAATTAAGTTGCTACATTATGTGTTCTTGATGTTCTTAGCAAATTAGATTAAGCATTCTTGAATTAGAGTTATGCATTCTTAGGAACTAATAGTTAATTTATGAATTCATTGCAAATGACATTATGCATTTCTTACATAGAAAATATGAAAACTACAATATACATATGTGTGAAAAAAAAACAGATCACAAAGATCTAATTATGCCCCTTGATCTTTGGCAAATTTGGAGAGCACATCTAACTTCATTACAAATGTAGAAATCATGCATCTACTACACATAGAAGATGAAAACTCAATAAGAACTTGTCAAAAATACTTAGATATGATAATTTATTGTTCTTGTCCGTACAATAATAGTGTTCACATGTGTGGATCCATAAACATAAGAAAAATAGCATTCTACACACAAGCTCTCACTATATCACCGCCAAAATGCAAAAGATGGATGTAGAAACCCAAAGAGATATCTTCCAAGAATGAATGAGGGAAGAATTAGAGAGATGATTTCTTCCCACGCTTGTATGCCTATTATAACATCCTATTGACCCTTTAGATCATCTTGCTCAAGCTTATCAACTTATGAAAGTTTCTAGGTACTTGTCAAAAACCTAGATCTAACATGATTAGATTCAATGTATGTGATTGAACCAATAACAAGAGGTCTATATGCGACCTTATCAACTTGCCTAGTTGTCAGAAATAGTAAACTCACTATTCTTAGGCCTTATTAACTTTAAAAAGTCTATCTCTAAGATGAAAATGCATATTGGCCTCAAATTTGCCAAATAAACTCAACTTAACTAGTTGATATTTTTCACAGTCCTTTCCCAATGCTTTGGTGAAGGTACCAGCCACACACTACCTTGATGAGACATGTTGAAGCTCCACCTCCTTTGCCATGACTTGTTCCCTCACCAAATAATAAGCCACTTCGATATGTTTGCTCCTTGCATGAAAAACAGGATTATTTGCCAAGCTTTGAGTTGAAAGGTTATCACAAAAGATGATCGGACACTTTTGAAAATCCAGCAAGTCAAGATCCACTATCATCCTTTTGATCCATAGCATCTCCTTGGTTCTGGAAGTCAAGGCTTTGTACTCAACTTCAGTTGATGATAGAGAGATTGTTGTCTGTTTCTTTGACATCCATGAGATAGCTCCATCACCTATTAAAACGACATGTGCACTTATGGATTTCCTATCCATTAGATCTCCTACAAATTCCAAATCTGAAAATCCAAACAAGTTAGGAGATGATCCCCTATAAACAATGCCAAAACCTCTAGAACCCGAGATGTACCTCAATACTCTCTTGCCTAGCTTCCAGCGCTCCACACTAGGATCATACATGAATTGACTTAATCTACCAACACAATAGCTTAGATTAGGTCTTGTGATGGTTAGATATTTGAGTGAACCAACTAGCTTCCTATATAGAGTAATGTCCTCGAAGGATCTTTCATTACCTCTTGTAGTGAGCTTTACATTTGATTCCATAGGTGTATCAATAGATTTTGCATTTTCCATATGAAATATACTAAGAATAGAATTAGCATACTTCTCTTGAAAATAAAGGTAGTTTGAGAAGTCCTAATTATTTCTATTCCTAAGATGTAGTGCAAATGCTCGAATCATGTACATCGAATTTCTTCTTGAGTGCATCTATATCTTGCTAGTTGCCTCCACTCAAAATGATATCATCCACATATATTAGAAGAATAGTAACTTAATTTTCAGAAAATCTATAACGATCATGTTCACTCATAATGAAAAATTGGGAAAGTAGAATGGTGTTAAGCTTAGCATTCCAACTCCTTGGTGCTTGTTTAAGCCCATACAAACTCTTTTTGGAGAAAACACACATGATTAGGCTTTCTATGAGAAACGTAGCCCTTGGGTGGGGGTTGCTCTATGTAAACCTCAAGAACTTCATTCAAGAATGCATTAGTGATATCTAATTGCCATAGATCCCAACCATAAAGAGTTGCAAGAGAGATAATGACTCGACTGCTTACCATCCTTGCCACGGGTGCAAAGGTCTCATCGTAGACAATACCATACTCTTGAGCATATCCTTTTTCCACCAACCTTGCCCTATATTTGTTGATTGATCCATCTTGATTAGTCTTCACTTTGAAGATCCAGTTGCGTCCTATTGCCTTCTTGTCCTTAGGAAGCTCCACCAACCTCCATGTAAGGAGCTTGATACTCAAGATCCATTGCTTGGACCCACTCCTCCTTTTGAATTGCTTCATCTACACATGTGTTCATCAAAGAGGTTAGGAAAGCACCTTCAACCTGCTTACCCTTCTCATCATATGTGAGCCTTGAAGGTTGTTGCCTTTGCCTTGACGTCCTCCTTGGCTTTTGACTTGAAGATGCTTCTTCACCATCACCATCCAAAGTATCATCAACATCAAGAATGTTAGATCCAATAGCCACATCACCCTTAGAACCAACATTTGGAATGTTTCCTTCATAAAAAATGACATCTCTTCTTATGACCACTTTCTTAATTGAAGGAATGTAAACTTTCTAAGCCTTGCTCACCTCACTATAACCAACAAATATACCTTTGTTTGAAGATGGATCCTCCTTTGTCCTATCATCAAGAGTAATGTTGATATGACATACACATCCAAAAGTTTTGAGATACTTGACATTTGGCCTTCAACCAAACAACATCTCAAAAGGTGTCTTTTCATCCAAAATAACATTGGGCCACCTATTACATAAATGATTGGCACACAACAAAGCCTCAACCCAAAAAAGGTTTAGGAAGATTGGCACCTAACCTCATAGCTTTGGACGCCCCTTCACATAAGGTTCTTTTTTCCTCTCGACCACTCCATTTTTGTTGTGGTGTTCTTGGACTTGTGAGCTCCCTCTTGATCCCATTTTCATCACAAAATGCTTTGAGCTTGGTAGAAATGTACTCGCCACCATTGTCACTCCTCAAGCACTTAATTTTGGTGTTTAATTGGACTTCTCTCACAATCTTGAACTTGACAAAGACATCATACACTTCATCCTTGCTCTTTAGTAGATACACCCAACAAAATCTACTAAACTCATCAATAAAAATGTTACATACATTTTAGCACCACCATTGCTAATTGTAGTCATTCCATGAATATCCAAATGCACAAGTTGGAAAGGCCTAGTAGATCTAGATGTATATCTCTTATAATGTAATCTATGTGACTTTGATAAAGCACATTGCTCATAAACATGATTCATGCTAGTTAGAGATTTTGGAAGACCAAACACAACTTGCCTCTTTTCCATTACCTCCAATGACTTGCAGTTCATGAGATGCCCCAATCTCTTGTGCCATACCTCTTGCATTGACAATTGCTCCTTTTCCATACATCTAACTTGGTTAGCAACAACACAAACATCAAGTTTGAACAATTTGCCTTGCTCTTCCCGTTTGCAATTGTTAAGTCCTTTTTCTTGATCAAGAATGCATCACCATCAAACCACCTTAAGACCATTATTTAGCAAGTGACTCACACTAAAAAGGTTCTTAGTAATAGATGGAATGAACAAACATCCTTCAAATGAACATTCTTGTTTTTAGAAAGTGAAATTGGAATTGTGCCAATCCCTTTGATTGCACACTCACCATCATTGGCCATGTAAATCACCCTCTTGTCACCTTCATATGCCAATAAAGATGAAAAATACTCTTTGTGAAAAGTCATGTGTGAGCTTGCTCCATTATCAAAAAGAGGAGGAGATACTCTCTCACACACTCAATTTTTGTTCTTTTCAAATGAAAATGGTGGCTACAAAATGGTGTCACATGCCCTTATGTAGACAATACTATGCTGAATTTCTATTCTCTCTCTCCCTAATCCTACAGCTAATCCAGATCCTCTCACTTGTTGTATGTAAATATCTCTATTGTTGCACAATTTGCAAAAATACATGAGTTATCAAACATTCTGTAGAAATACACAGGAATCACTAATAGGTGTCTACTTAACAAAATACGACACATACAAATTATCGAAGCCAACTATCAAACACAACTGTCCAAAAGCAATCCGAAATATTGGCTATATTGATCCGATTCGATTCAACCATCTTTCGACCCTAAGTGATGTTAGCCTTATCCTTTACGATCAGGAAAATCTTCAACAGATTGAATTCTATGAGATGGCGACTGCCAGGCGGCTGTCAATAGCTCAACGTAGTGCCTTAATTCATCTTTTAAATGCATTAGTAATTTTTTTTTTACTATACAGCCACCATGTATACATATACATTCATTAGCGCACAACTAATCCAAAAAAGAACTTGTCCCATTGCTCTAAGCGAAAAATATAGCACTCTATTCTCTCTCTCTCTCTCTCTCTCTCTCTCTCTCTCTCTCTCTCTCTCTCTCTCTCTCTCTCTCTCTCTCTCTCTCTCTCTCTCTTTAGCTGATTATCAGAGTATTGCTTTAGAGAGATCATGCATCTAATCGTATTCAAACATGTACACACTTTCAACTTAATCGAACTCGTTCCAGTACACTAGGCATTGTCATGTCGTGTCATTTGCATTATTTTATGTTTTTCATTTGATTTAATTTTATCGATAGATAGTTTGTAGATTGAATTGTTTTATGATTGATGTGTATGCCGATAGTGTTGCTTTTGATCTAACTTGATATTGCACTTCCACAATTGAATGTGTGTGTCTATGGGATTGACAATTTGAATTTTTGCGACTTTGAAGCTTGGATTAAGTAAAGCTACTATCAAATTATTGATGAAAGCTCAAATCCAATAGGCATAATTAAGGCTCCAAGGAATTCATCCATTAGAGGAGAAGAGCTCAACTAGTAGCCTAGACCAAGTCATCGACGAGATAATCTCTACCTCAGTATATAGAGAGTAGGATCATGTGCATGAATCCATGCAATCCCCATGCAGGTCAACTATAAATAGGTCACAACTCTTCATGCATTCCTCCTGTCTATAACCGTCACACGTAAATGCACTACTCCATATGTCTCAATTAGAGTGTATGGGTCCTCTCAAGGTCATTAGTCACAAACAAGCCTCGACGTGGAATTAAATCTAGGCGTGAGCAATAATATCGAACACTGGAGGACCGGTCTACCATATTAGGACTATTCCATGTCCTTAGTTGAATATGGTTGTAACATTCTTCCTCCCTTAAACAGGGTTTATCCTACTAACGGGAACAAGAAGACATGAAATTATTCCTTAAGCTTTCAAGTCCTACCCACAGATCACTATTCTTAGTCTGATCTTTCCATTTGAATAAGTACTCAGAGATGCAGCAATTCTTCAATTGTTTGCCTCTACTCATGAATACTAACTCAAATCCCAAAGATACACTAAGCTATAAATCTTCCAAATGGATTGATCTACTCCAAATAAAAGTTCATCACCTTCATGTAATCCAAATAACATGAACCACTGGCTGAATTAACTCTTTATTTCTGAGATCAAGTCCAAAAGCTAAAGAAATTCATTTTAATCATAGTCTAAAACTTATCCACAATTTCTTGCAGAAAATAATGCTTCTTGGTACAAATATTCTTAGAATACCCAATTATTTTAAAATACAACAATTTAGTCGTCTAAAATCTCTAGGAGATCCATCAAGTCCTAGACAAATATAACTCAATCCAGAGTATTGCAATTACTCTAATGAGTTAATAGCTCCATTGCTAAACACCACATGCCAGAACTATCTATATCTTAATAGATTTATCTATCTCCTATAAATTTGGAGGTATAGATTGAACTTTGTACACAAGCATTTATAGACTACAATATGTAGCGGAATACAATCCACTAAAATAAGCAAAATCTCCTCACAAGAAAAGAACAATTTACTTAACGAGAAATGCATGTGAGATCCATAGGACTCAATAAAAAAATCATAAATAGTTAGATTCTTATGATTCATCAATCATAATTCACTGGAATCTAACCCCATACTTAATCACACCATTGGAGTGTATGTCCAACCAACTTAGCTGAATTCCAAAAATTCAGTTTACCATTCTTGGAATCATTAGAATCCAGTATTCAATTGAGCTCTTAGGGATACTATCACTAATTAATCAAGTCTATTTCCCAACTGAGAAATACTCACCCAAGAATTTCCCATTTCCAAAAAATACCTCCTACCATTGAATTCTCCCTTTCCTTAAGCTTTTCACTGTAGACGACAATATCATCTAAGCATTATCCATGGTATGGACGAGAAACCTCATTCATATACAGTTGAAATAACTCAAGTGTATTCATAAAAACCCAAAAGGAACCATTAAGAACTCAAAACAACTGAAGTATACACCAATGATATCCAATATCTATATCCGAAATGGTACAAGGAATTCCATTCTCTCAAGAAGATCTATTATTGCACAATTTGATATTCCAGAGATGTTAAAAAATTCATCTGGATTTCCCATACCAGATATGCACATATCTATTCCACCAAGTATTGGAGTACCCCCAATTTGTTCATAATGGATCACAATAATCCATTTACAAAATCGTGATTTAACAAGAATCTACCCATGGTTTTACCATCACATAAAACAACCCATCTAGTTGGTCCTAAAATTTCCAAATTCCTACCATCTGAGAGTTCCAACTCTTAGGAATAAGGCTCTTTATAGTACAAATGTGAACCAAGTTTCCATTATCATTCCATGTCACAATTTTCAATAACAACTAGGGTCAACTCATGGTCCTATAGATATTCGATATAAAATCAACCTAATGAATTCAATAAACCAGTGCTATGCAATTTTCTTACAGGGATGATTTACTAATCCAAATTACATAACACAATCACATTTACCTACTCAGGTGTCTCATTTTCTTCCTCCCTTAGATTTTTTGGTCACCCAAAAATTTCAACAGCTAAGGCACCGAAAACTCCTTTGACACAAGTAAATGCTAGGTTGCTACCCTTTCCACTACACCGGCTTAGGTATTACTTTGTTAAAGTTGTCTGAAACCAATGGAAAATCAATAAAAATTTGGATTCGGGTAAATCTTTTACAATATTCGACATATAAGTTTTGTCGAATATAGAGCTACCTCCAGATATTATCAATCTTATTTCGTTAATTCTCCAGAAAAAATAACCCTGATTGCATCAGCCCCGCCATCAAGCAAAAACAAATGGGATCATGTATACATCAGGATGGAGAATCCCTTCAACGACCTACAGCGAACTGACTCCTCTCATACACATCACTCAATCCCCAGCACTGGACCTGGATTACAACCGAACTGGCCATAGCTGCACTCCATCATACATCAAGCCTCACATGCTCATATGGAAGAGTGTGCACTCTTCAGCTGGAAGAAATCCTCGAGATGCCTTCATAATTCTGACAGATGAGCGCTCTACCTCAGTTATGGTCTACGCCGTTCAGCAACTGCAACATTATTTGCTAGGCCAAACCTTTGCTTTCCATACAAACCATCAAGCCCTGTTATATATTGTGAATAAGTCTCGTAAAACCAG
>MU834075.1:0-49692 GCA_029204225.1 Diphasiastrum complanatum | reverse complement strand
TAAGGTGTGTTGGATATTAAAACTTTTTTTTATCATTAGGGCATCCTTTTATGGGTCAACTTCTGCAGTGAACATATCCATGTCTGCAGAAGAAGCTTAAAGATTGTTCATACTGGTGTGTGCTGAATGAGCTCTTCTTGTATCAATGCTGCCTTATGTCCCTTGAGAGCCGGCTGCTAAAATCAACAAGATGCTTTCTTCTGTGCTTCTATATGTCTGGATGATCTGCAGGCTGGACACTGGACTCTATCCACCCTGTAGTGCCCCTGATTCTGGAAGCTTGTACTTCTGAAAGTTGAAGGTCTCACGGGATGTAGACTTCATGATTGGCTACAAGGCACCAGAGTGGGCATATATTTAGTACAAGATTTTGACAAAATCCAAGGCCTAGCTATGGAGAATCATAACAACATAGTAAAACCAGCTACGGAGTAGAAGACAAAAGCAAGAGAGAGAGGACTTCAAAGCTCACACAACTTGAATGATTAGTGAAAGAGTTGTAGGGTGTGGACCCTCCAAACTAAGGGCCACATATAGCATGTAATGTATAGAGGTGGTGTCTTTCTAATTCTAGCTCTAGACCACACATGGGTCTTCAACCTACTGTTCTTACTTGCTGAATTAGCACAAGTGGGGTGTACTGTGTGCATAAATGTTTTATCCCCATGCCTTATGCAAACTTACAAGTTACAAGTATACAAGCCTTAAGGGGCAAAATAGGCATTTATTTCAACACCCCCCCTCAATGGCTATTTTGTTCATACCAACACTTAGCATGCTACGAAACTTTTCAAATTTTTCTTTACTAAGTGCCTTAGTAAAAATATCCGCACGTACGAGCATGGTACACAGGATTTTTGGCTAGCTGGATACAACTCTGGCTATCGCATGGGGAACTTGTAGTGATGAGATAAATCAGGCTACCAACTAGCTAGCTGCCTATAAAGAGTCTCGTCCACAAAAGGAGTGCCATCATCTCTAGATGGCTTGCTGCTGGTATCAATGGGAGTAGATACGGGTTTGCAATCTTGCATGTTGAACCTGTTCAAGACTTCACATGCATAGTTAGCTTGAGGAATAAACACACAATTTTGCTTTTTCCAAACCTCCAAGCCTAGACAATAGTGGATTAGACCCAAATCCTTCATCTCGAACTCATTTGAAAAATGAGCCTTCACCTTTTCAATCAGCTGCCCATTGTTACCCGTGATGACCAAGTCATCCACATAGAGAACTATCAAGACAATGTTTCCATCCTCCTCCTTCTTGACTAGGGATAGAAGTGTACAACCTGTATAGATTATCTTCCTGCAATCCTTTGGTCACAACCTTCATATTATCGCTCAAATCCAACACAAGACAAGAAGTAGCATCAAATTATACTTTCATATTTTGTTGAGTGATAGCTCCTACTGAAAGAAGATTTTTAGCAAGTCCTGGTACATATAAGACATTCTTAATGACTTTGACTTCTCCTGATGGAAGCTTTACAGGTACTGTGCCCTTTCCCTTGACCTTGTGTGTTGAGTTGTCACCTAGGCACACCTCTTGTCCATCACTAATCCCCACAAAGGTATCAAACCAATCCCTATGAGGGGGTCATCTGCTTTGAAGCACCTGAGTCAATGTACCAACCACTTGTTGTAGCTTGTGAGGCCAATGCAACAGAAAATAACTCAGCTTGCCTTACGTCATTCTGCTCCTCTCTTGCAACAATCTCAACAACATTTCCTCCTTGCTTCTTTGTGCCCTTCTTTTGCTCTGCAAGCTTCTTCCTGCACTCAAAAGCAAAGTGTCCATGTTTACCACAAAAATTGCAATGCCCCTTCCTTCGAGGTGTGGAAGAGGTATTTGAGGAGGATTATGCTTCTGACATTCGCAAGTTTTCCATTCCTTGCTCAAGTGTTTGTGGTGCTCCTTTGTTCTTGCCTTTTCCTTTCTTCTTGTCCTTGCTGGATTTTGCTTCTTCTTAGAAGCAAAGGCATGCTCCTGGAAATCTTCCCTGTTGGAGAGATTACCTCTCCTCATCTCCTCCTGTAACAAGAGACCATATACCTCTTCATAGGTAGGGATTTTCTCCCTCACAGATATCATCATCACAAAATTCTGATAAGCGTATGACAAGCTATTCAAAACTATTGATACCTTCTCTTTGTCAGCAATAGCCTCTCCAAGCACAGAAAGATATCTAAGATCCTGAATCTTAGTAAGATGATCAATAACTGTCTCCCCTGTCTCCATCCTAAGAGTATACAACTTGTTCTTTAAGTAGAGAAGTCTAGTTGTACTTGTTGTCTCATAAAATGCACAAAGAATGTGCCAAGCAAACACAGGCCCTTTGGCTGACCTGATTAGAGGAATCACCTTATCCCTCATTGATGTGTTGATGATCTTGTGTGCCTTTTCCCTTCTCTTGATATAGTCTTTGAGCTCAAGTTCTGATGTTGGAACAGGCTCCTCACCTATCACAAGCTTCTTCCAACATTCTTTGTCTTCCAAAATGTTCTTGATCTTGAATTTCCAAATGCTAACGCTAGTGCTATCAAGCCAGCTGGCTTCACTCAGCATGCTCTCTTCAAGACTAGACATAGCTGGATAAAAATAAAACACAAAAGGTTAATTGGGGTTCTCACCCAACTAGGGTATGCAGCCACTTGCTCAATAACCCTCAGCTTCTGGATTTGAAACTATCCCCCTGTATGACTGTCCTAGCCCCACTCAGAACTTTCACTGAAGTTCTCACTGTAGAAAGCGGCCTCCTACAGCCCTGGCTGTCCAAAAGGACTTAAATTTTTTTCTCCCAAATTAGAAAGTTTATGGATCACAATACTCCCCTTGCCAACAGTACTCCAATCATGCAAATAGCATAGAGATCAGATGTCCCTACAGAAAGGGCGCCCTCCTCAAAGATAAGCTGCTCTCTAAGGAATGGCAGGAATCTGATCAAAACAGGTCCAAGCTTTCACCACACCACAGACAACATAACCTGCTCTGATACCATGACAAAATCCTTTCAGCTTTATGCAGGAAGTTCTATTTTTTTGTTAGCCTTAGCAGTAATTTTGACTTGCCCTTCTTGTCAAAATTCTGGGTTTGTGTGACCAAAGGGACAAGTTTTGCTGATAAGGATTTCCAAGTCTTTTATTTACATGCCCACCAACTTGATGCTTTTGTTACAACAAATTGTTCATGTTATTGCTGATTGTTCATGTCTATGCAAAACCTGTAATTATCTGAAGAAGAATCTGTTCTTACTGTAACCATTGTGATATTAAATTTCTTGCCTTCAGAACCTTGGCTGAATCATGCATGGAGCCCAAAAATCGGGGAAAAAGTTGATCCAAAGCTTGTACGACTTCTTCGAAGCACTACTAGCACTATAGAATGGAAGATGGTCCATGAATATTTCCTAGTACTGGCCGCTTGCAACACAATTGTCCCCACGAGGGTTCACTTGTCACCTTCTGGACAGTTGGAAATGCAAATAGCTAGTGCTCATGAAGAAGATGTGGGAGTCATAGAATATCATGGGGAGTCCCCAGATGAGCAAGCTCTTGTGGCTGCAGCAGCTTCATATGGGTATACTCTTGTAGAGCGGACTTCATCCTACATAATAATCGATTTGTTGGGGGATCTGCAAAGGTGATACTGTATGTGTTAATTAATCTTTTCTGTTTCTTCCGCTTAAGTTCAGGATGATCTAAGATGTTGTAAATGAACATGAAATGCATACAAAGAGGCCTGTGTTCTCAAGGTTCATGCATATTGGTAGTATACGCCAAAGTTATGTCTGTCTAGACTCTGTAGGGATAAGATAATAGGACATCCTTCCCCACAGCCTAAGTTGCACCTCTTAGAAGTTTGACCACTAGGTGAGCAGCTGCTTAAAGCTAGAATCACCAGGATGTTTATTAAGAGAAGGTATCAGCTCCCAATATATGGCTTTTTGTTTCAGAGAGATCTCTGTTTTAGAACGGTGCTTTTTATTGACTGTGTTATGCTTACACATTTTATTCAGCCAAACCATTAGCAATGCAGCTTCTGTTTCGTTTTTTTTGGGCAGGTTTTACTTCCTGTTCTAGGTTTCTATTGTACTTGACCTTGATTCAGATTCCGTCGGGACACTTCTCTTATGTAGTTATTGGTATCCATATGTGAAGTGTCTTGTACTAGGCATAACAAATAGAACCTTGATATAGTATGTGAAGTTGTATGCCTGTCAAGTAACTATCGAGAAGCCTCATTTGAGGGTTTTCTTCATGCAGGTTTGAAGTGCTTGGAATACATGAATTTGACAGTGTGCGAAAATGTATGTCTGTAATCCTTAAATGTCCTGACAACAAGATCAAGCTATTGGTCAAGGGTGCAGATAGTGCTGTAATGAATATCATTGGTGGTTCAGCTCTAGGATTAAGTAATGAGCAGTATATTCCATCAGAGGATAAACATCAAGCTGAACTTATTGATGCAACACTGAGCCATTTGGATGGCTATGCAAGGGAAGGATTACGTACACTAGTAATTGCAGCAAAAGATCTCAGCTTTGCTGAGTTTGAAGCATGGTACAAGCAATATTTAGTAGCTAGCACATCTCTTGTAGATAGAGTAGGAATGCTTCGTGCTACAGCTAACATGGTAGAAGATAATCTCCTGCTCTTAGGTGCTACTGGAATTGAGGATAAACTTCAAGAGGGTGTCCCTGAAACAATTGCTCTACTAAGAGAAGCTGGAATCAAGGTTTGGGTTCTAACAGGTGATAAACAGGAGACTGCCATTTCAATAGGCTTTTCGTCCATGCTTCTCACACGTGATATGCAGCAGGTAATCATTAATGAAAGCTCAAGAGATCGTTGCCGTGAAGCATTGAGAGCTGCCATTGTGAAGTATGGGCTTTTGGGTGATATAAAGAGTCACACAAGTCCGAAGTTTCGCATCAATATTTCAAGCTCAGTGTCCTTCTATAATGATACACCTATTGCTAGTGAACTTGAGTGTGAGCCCACTGTTTCTTCAAAGGCCAAGACAAAGCAGCCTTTAGCTCTTATTATAGATGGCAACAGTCTTGTCCATGCTCTTTCACAGGAGTTAGAGGAGGAGGTATGTCGTGGAGACATCTTGAACCTTTAGTATATCCAAAGTGCTTGTTAAGCATGTCTGTATATTCATTTCTTTTCATAGACATGATTGTTTCAGCTGCTGAATTTGATATCTACTAACAAAGCATCATGCTACGTGAGAAGCGGTAAAATCGAGTTTAAGTCATTCACTGTTAAGTCGTTATTTACCCAAAGAAATGTCTCGTTTTTCTGCAGTTATTTGTGTTAGCTACATCTTGTAAAGTCGTGCTATGTTGTAGAGTGGCTCCTCTGCAAAAAGCTGGCATTGTCTCACTGATCAAGCAGAAGACCAGAGAAATGACCCTGGCCATAGGAGATGGTGAGTTAGACTTGTTTGGATGTTTGTTCATGCTGATTGCAAAGCTCTACTAGAATCATATCTCTTTTGAAGATTTGTAAGCTTTTTGGAAGTTCATATTATCCTACATTCTTTCATTTCGCATCTGTGCTGCCTTTTTTGGTTTTTAAGCCAATTAAATGCCTTGACTCTTTCTCATGTACGCAGGGGCAAATGATGTCTCAATGATCCAAACAGCTGATGTAGGTGTAGGTTTAAGTGGCCAGGAAGGCCAGCAAGCAGTGATGGCATCGGACTTTGCAATGGGGCAGTTCAGGTTTTTGAGACGACTGCTTCTAGTACATGGCCATTGGAACTATCAACGTTTGGCGTACATGGTGCTATACAATTTTTATCGGAATTGTGTGTTTGTTATGATGCTCTTTTGGTAAGCAGGAATGAGTTTAAGATGCTCTTCTTATGCCTGTCTCCCTCCGTTCTTGTTACCAAACACAGATCCACACCCACACCCTACATATTCAAACAAACAAGAAGAAGTCTTCAAGACTAAACCCATTCTTTAAGTGAGCAGGGCAAGTGATGTTAAGACTCTGTGTCAACTAAAAGGTTAGAAGATCTCGAATGAATCAATAAAATTTGCTTCCCTTTGTTCGTTAGACATCTCCTTGAAGGATTACAGAGAGGGAGTTGAGCATTGTAATTTCTGTTAATTAGTGAAGTTGAAGTAAAATCATTGGAGTCATGGTGCATAATGGAGACTCAGAAGTTAGTTTTTGATGCAACGAATATAATTCTGTATATTTGAACCTGCACAAGTACGCTAGTTGATCACATTAGATGAGTTACAGGACACACATCAAAGAGATCTACTAGGCCATGACATTGCCTTGGGCTGGTAGGCGTTAGCAAACGTTTGTGACTTTCAAACGCTTCGCCATTGCACAACATTGAAATTTTCAAATATAACTATAACTGATAATACACAACTTCCTAGCATAGACTCCAAAATTGCAAGATTTTGCAAATATGTTCATAGCAAACAAGTTTGCAAGTTTGAAATTCAGTGCAAACATGCTTGCTAGTAACTATAATTGGGGCTTGTGCGATGATTTGTCTTTAGGCCATATGCTTTGGGGCATAATGCCTAACATATGTCATTTAGCATTTTTTAGCCCTTATGTGGATGTTTATGACTATACTTTTGATATTTGGTCCCCTTGAGTCATAACTTGCAAGTTTAATGGAATTTGGGCCACCAGCCCTAACTTGTGGACCCTTCAACAACTATATAGGCATGATACCTCCTCATTAGTCAGATCGATGATTGATAGCCTGATATTCATTCAAACTGCAAAGAGTCTCCTACAAAGAACTCAACTGTCGCTGCCCCTATTTATAACCTAAGATTAGGGCTACATCACATTGGTACGAAGGTCCATGCGACTTGCAAGTTCTGAGGCCCTATCTTGTGACTGTCCAGGAGGGTTCAAAAACGTATGAATTAAGGGGGGGAAGAATGTTACGTCCATGTCCTACATATAGGATTCGGCATAATCCTAGTACTCGAGATTATTAGCTACGCCACGTTATTCCGGACGAGGCCAGTACTGTAATTAATAACCTTGTGAGAGCCAGAGACACTAAGTGGAGATAGCACATGGATTTAGGACTGTTAATGCATGTGTAAGAGTATCAATAGCAATAGCGCTTTTGGAGAGTTTAGGCCTTGCATGGTCACATGCACAGTGGGGTTTTGAGCCTATAGAGCTAGTGGAAACTCGCCCTACTCCATCATACTTTTGGTGATACATTGCCTGTCCCTCTTACATTACTCTCGCTTCCTATTCCTTGGCTCGGGGGTCACCCGCTATTAGAGATTGATCGGTTGCTTTTACTAGGTTGGGTGGTTTTGCTCCACAATGTGTTCTCGCGTGTTTGAGTTTTAAGCAGGATCTTGAGGAGCCCATGGTGTAGCAAACTATCAGAAATGAAGCCTCAACAAAATTGCCCATCAAAATGTCATATAGCGGCCACCAGCTAGCGACACAACATTATAAAGTTAAAACTTAAAAGAACGTAGAAGCATTTGAAGAATTGAAAACTGGTTGGTAGTTAGTAGTTACCTAGTGGGGGCAGGTCTTAGGAGCTCCATGCTAGAATGGGACCTAAACATGCTCAGGACACCCTCTGTCTCTTGGTGAAAAATCTCACCAAGAATCGTGCCATGTCTACAACCTCCCTGACCCAAGGTAATCTTGCAATATCTTTAACTAGGAGGTCAAGGCAGTGTGCAACACATGGAGTCCAAAAAATCCAAGGGTACTTCTCATTCACAAGCTTCCCCATAGCAACACAATTGGATGCGTCGTCCATGACAGCCTGTACATTGGAATTCTGATAAAGGCTGAATCGTAACTCATGAACATTGAGCATTCCGCAAAGTCCAAACAAGTCACAACGAACGTTGATTCATAAAAAACTGTAAATGGCAAATGCAAATTGCAATGTTCAATGTAACTTCAATGTTGAATGTGCATTGTAGACTAAAGTGCATACTTGGATAACATTTTCTTTTCCGACTTCTGAGAGATGTACTCAAACAATCTCTTGCCATCCAATGCCAAGCCTGCCTCCGACGCATCAATGGACTTCAAAAACATGGTACCCATGCAAGAAGACACCAATATATTCAAAATATGGCACCTCCTTATATCGTCGGTCCAACCATATGATAGGATGGTGCGAGGCACTGGAGTTATGAGAGAGACTTGCCAAAATGTGAGGAGAGATACTTGCCACATAGAGAGATATGAAAAGGAAACAAATAAAGCTTGATTTGTGGCTTGTGGGTGAGGAAAAAGAAAGGGCCACCAAGCAAAAAATTTATTTTTTTTCAAAAAAGCTCAAAAAATTATTATATTCTTTGTCTTTAGGAGTATTTGGGGTTTTGCTTTGAATTTGTCTTTACACAGCTCAACTCTATCTGTGTGTTTAATGTTGGTTTTACTTTGAAATTACTTTTCAAAGCGTAGTTCAAGGGTTTATGAGTTTGTAAGGAACAATATGAGTTTTTTGTGGTGTTTCAAAATTGTCGGCCCCTTCTCAATAACATTGTTCGAATGCAAATCCGATTTGGATCGAAGTTGAAGTAGACATCACAAGTAAATTTGTGCATGTCTTTTAATGTAAGTGATATCTAATTGTCACAGTTACAAAGATCAAGAGATGTAACTCTCTTGTCAGCTTCTGTATTGGTTAAATTTGACCTCGTGGCATTCCAACAAGGTAGATAAATTTCACTAATCAATCGCAGATTGAATGTTGGAGGTGACCTTTTGTATCTATTTTCGAATATATGGAAGATTGTCTTTCAGATTCTCCTAACTTTCATGATTATATTCAATAGTTTAATCAGAAATCCAAGCATTTTTTGAATGCCAGGGTTTCCCATTTATCATAAATTAGCCTGTGTTTCACTGAGAGATGAGCTCATTGTCTTACAAACACAGTATTGTCCAGCTGAGCAAGGTTTTTGTATCTGAACATTGGTGCACTTTATGGCATTCGCCCAATAATTTGCTTGCTCTATGCCGTTTTTTTAAGTGTCCAAGTTTTTTATGCAGCTAGCAAGTGCACTCTCCATTCCCACAGTCCATAACAAATTGTGTCCTGCCCAGTCACAAACAAGGTCCACAACATCTTCAAACTTCATGGCAGTGGCTTAGGGCATGAACTTTCAGTGAGATATGCAACAGAATCAAACTGGATTGGGATGAAAATTAGACTGTAATCTTCTTTGATTAGGAGATGCTCTAAGGCTAATTATCATGAGATTCACTCCAGCTGAGTCAGCTTGACTTAAGTTAAAGATGCTTGCTGCAGGTTGCAGATGGACCGGGCTTTTGGGCAGACAATGTTTTTTTTCCTAAAGTTTGAAAGTTCACTATAGAGCATGTTCTCCTTTCATTAAGTTTCAAGTCCTGGCTTTAGGCAGATTTTTGAAACCTCAGAGATGTTTGCCATTCTTGATATGTTAGCAATGCTATTCTGCTATTTGAAGAAGCGTAGGTGAGTTCAAGTTTTTCCAAAATGGCGAATGCAGGCCAATTTCTCATCTGAATACCTGAAACATGAGAAATTCAATCAGTTACTCTTTGCAAAACTTCGGTTATGGTTGCTAGTAAATGTTTGCATTCACATGCCAATTGCTGCCTGAGTCACACTACAGATTTTATATGATATGATTCATCAATCAACATGTATAGCATCTTAACCTTATCTCTACTGGCAGGTACATCCTTCATACAGCATTCTCACCATCAACAGCAATTTTTGATTGGAACCTTGTCTTTTATTCTCTCTTGTATACCTCTCTTCCAACAATTGCTGTTGGTATTCTAGATAAAGATATAAGCCATACTACACTGCTAAATTATCCTCCTCTATATGGCATTGGGCAGCGAGGCGAGAGCTATAATTCAGTGCTCTTTTGGGCTACTATGCTTGACACCTTATGGCAAAGTCTAGTTCTTTTTTATGTGCCATATTTCACGTATGATGCAACTACTATTGACATCTGGAGCATTGGAAGCTTATGGATTGCCTTGGTCGTAATCTTGGTGAACTTGCATCTGGCTTTAGATATATATCAGTGGACATGGATTACGCACGTTGCAATATGGGGATCAATTCTGGTCACTTATGCATGCTTTTTCCTCATGGATTCATTCCCAGAAGACAGTTTTATTTCTCATTACTGGTGAGTGCCCCTTTGTACGCAAAAATATTATGTGGAGAAATGGTACTGGAATGGAAGTGGTTGAACTGTTGTGACTTGTCCTGGAACACTACTCTTGGATTACTTATTTGTTTTATGCACAGATAGCTGTTTTTGACAAAGATTACAGGCATGCACAAGTGTAGATAATCGTGCTAGAGACAAGCTGGCTTCTTGAGGTCATAGGACTTCAAAGATAAGGAAGCTGATCTGTTGACTTTGGCAGTTTCACTAACCTTGAGTTTATTTCCTTTTTTTCTTTATTATTTTTGACTTGTTGTATTGATGGCACTGTTCTTTTATCTGAATCTCTCTGACACAGTTACATATGGCTCATCCAATGTTCGTATTTCTGCTGTCTAGGGTTATCTATCATATGATTGGAACGACAGTCTACTGGCTGGATATTATGCTAGTAATAATTCTAGCTTTACTGCCTCGGTTTTGTGTAAAAGTTTTATGGCATCGCTTTTGGCCATCTGATGTTGAACTCGCAAGAGAAGCCGAACTTAGGGGAAGGCTTGGAAGAAATACTCACTCACCTGTGGAACTTTCAATTGTTCCTGACCCCGTCAGTTTTGAAGCACCTGTTTTGGGTGTTTGACGATTATATTGTGGTCTTGAGAATGTTAGTGCTCTGATCTAGACATTCAAATCTGCTTACATGGATTCACATGTTGGCAACTGATGATAAGCCTGACATGATAAACATCTCAAGCTTGGTTACACCGTTTAGAATTGCGTCCTCAATCGCGGGCATAGAAATGATCTTCGCAACTTCGCAGAAAGAGGAAGAAGAGCTGCTATTATGGCAGGCTGTACTTTTATACTAATCCAAAGTTCTTTCAACTCATGTCTTGGCTGCAAATTTGTGTTATCCAGTTTTGTAAAGTAGGGATTGAGAGGGTCTTGAACAGTTTTGCAGCTAAGGATTGAGGATTAAATGGAGAACTTGTTCTACTTTGTAATATTCCGTCAGCAATCTGCCGGAGCACTACCGTACATACCTTTGATCATTTACTTACACTAATGCTTGAAAAGTTCTGCAGAAGACTCGTCTAAATGTTGAAATATTTGGTGTAGCTGCAATTGAGACTGCTGCTTCAAATCCACTGCGATTTCTTTATTTTTGTTCATCACGGTTGGTCAGTGTTGTGAAATTATAAATAGATCTACAATTTTCTAGAACTGGCTAGTTAGTTGTGGGTAAATGCAGCTTAGCCTTTATTCAAACTTCCCAGATATTAGCCATTGACCTTAGCATTAAATTCTGACATTGTTGTCACTTATTGTAAAGTAGATGCAACCAAGTATATCTTGTAAAGTCATCAATAAAGGTAACAAAACATGTTGCACCACCAATACTTTTAGAAGAAGAAAAATGAACATCCGAGTGTATAAGCTCCAAAGGATGAGTAGCCTTGATAAAAGACTTTTGATATGGCTTTCTATGTGATTTTGCAATAGCACAAGCCTCACAAGCCTTTAAATCTTTGGAAAGTGATTTTGGAAGGCCAATAGCCTTCTCTTTCTTGACCATGGAAGACGTAGACTTTAGGTTAGGATGCCCCAACCTTCTATGCCACAACTCCTCCTTAGATAAAAAAGCAACTTCACAAAAGTTTTGCATTCTCATAAGAATTCGACTTGAAAATTTCACCATATCTAGATCCATCAGCTAGGACCTCATCATTTTTCTTGATAAAGCAAGTACTGGAATTGAACTTTACATCACAACCACTATCAAGCAACTTGCCCACACTAATCAAGTTCTCTGTAAGTTTAGGAATGAAAAAAACATTAGAAAGTGCAAGAACTTTTGAAGAAACAAGTTTCAATGGAATGTTGCCAATTCCTTCTATAGAGCACTCATGATCATTTGCAGTGTAAATAGATTTCTTAAGTCCTTTGTAAGGTAAGATTGAGTCAAAAGACTCCTTTGAACAGCACATATGTGAAGAAGCTCCACTTTCTATGTACCAAGCTCCATCTTTCTTGAAAGGTGATGAAGAAAAACTGGACACCATGAGTGATCCTTCTCCATCACTTGCAACAAAATTTCTTTGGAGAGATTTGCTTGCTTGAGTTGGTTTTTTTTAAAATGAGATGAATCATCCTCTTCACCATCTTTGTCTCGATCTTTGGCTTTGTCTTTGTTGGATGCTTGAGAAAACTGGTTCTTGCTCCTTCCTTTATGCTTGTCCTTGACAAAGAGGACTTTGTCACTTCCACCATGCTCGAGTTTATTCATCCTAGGAAGTTTATAGCTTTGCCTAGCTTCTTCAGAAATGAGAATTCCTTGGAGAGTTTTTAAATTAGGCAACTCCTCCTTAATGGCAAAGGATTGTAATGTCAGATGCAAAATGACCCCCACCCATGCCTTCATGTGAAAGTGAAATAATCTGGGTGGTCTCATGAGGAAGAATATCATCTTTCAAGCCATTTAGAATGACTTGTACTAGCTCATCTTGGTTAATAGTAACACCACCACAGGAAAGCTCTCTATGAAGATCTTTTACTCTCACAACATAGTTTGATGCACTCTCCTCACTTCTTTGAAAACTTTGAAAAATTTGATTTCTAAGAGTGAGTATTTTAGAAGTATTTTTTGCTTCACAGATGGACTTAAGTGCATCCCAAGCATCTTTGCTGAGGTGCAAGATCCTATCTCTCTCAAAATTTCATTAGATACATTCATCTTAATGAAATGTAGAGCCATTCTAGCTCTCTTCCTATACTTAGGTATTTCAGGCTGTGCTTGAGGCTCCTCCTCAACACCAAGCACAATGTCCATAACATCCTGGAGTATCAAAATAGACTCCATTATGAACTTCCAAATTGAGTAATTAGAAGTATTTAGTCTTTCATTTGCTTCTAAAAGATATCCTCCCAGAGGTGTCATTAGATGAAGACTTCTTAATTATTGGACAACAATATGTTTGAGCTTGTTCCAATCAGACTTAATGTTGTTGCTCTCTTTTACTATAGGTATTTTCAAGAATGTGCTTACCTTCCTATGTGAAAAAACTTGCAACTGTATTTGAGATGGATATCAAATATTTCACAAAACAAGATTATCTAGATCAGACACACAAAGTGGATTGAGGCATTTTGACAAATATGAATCCTACTTTTGGCACATGTGAAATGCTTCGAAAGAAAACACTATTGATATACAGAAGAGTCAACATCAAACTTAGTCTTGATCTTCAATTTTTTGTGTAGGATGTTCAAAACAATGGACTCATAACAAAGCAAGGTTGAATCAAATCAAAATGTGGTCACTTGGATTTTGGACCTCTCCCTATCCTCTTCAAGAGCTTATAACTCTTGATAGACACATCAGATTGATTTGCTTTCAATTTCTATGGAAAGTACACATCATAAGCTTTCCATCAAGCTATAAGACCACTATCTTTGGATCTATAAGCAAGGAGATAGAAGGGACTGAAATTTTTTTATTTTCACACATGCAAAATTCTCGAATTCCATACTACCACTTTTCAGACCTGAAAATTCAGTTCCAATCCGATTTGATCCAAACACGCTTTAGAGAAAGGTGAGAAAAAGTGTATTACTGCTTTTTTGCTTGATTTAGCTCCCTACAAAGCTTTGGTTCTTCATCATAAAATATGAGTATGCTCACACACTCCAAAACAGCTCAAAAGAGGTTATTGTGCTGATTTTTGATAGGCTCAAAGATAGAGATCACAGTTGTAAGTATTTTTTTTTTTTTTTTTTTGCATTGCTCAATTAGAACACCATGAATCATGAAAGTTGCTAAATAGTGAAGCTCTCACACACTCCTTACACCCTTATTGCCCCTATCATTGATGTGGAGTGTCTTTGTAAGCCTTCTTAGCCATATATCATAGTCAACATGATAAGGAGTACCAATGAGACTATCCACATAATCTACATGAGCTTTGAGAATGGTAGACACCTCACCGAGCTATTGATGTATCAATCTCTTGGACCAGCCCTCTCTCACCATTGCAGAGCCTCTTCCATGCTTTCAAACTCAGGCATTGTCCCCCCACACAAGCGATATAGCATATAGACCAAGTTCTCTACATCTGATGCTGGACAAAGCTTTTCTTCTTGGAGGGCATTTGTTGATGAGTATCGGGGAGCAATTGTAGGGCTATCTCTATCCTCAAGTACAACACGACCCCAATCCCCTAGCACATAGAAGTATTCTCTATCAGTTTCACTCAAACTACATGTTCTGGACGTATATTCAACCATGCCATCAGATCCAGTTTCAAGTTCAGCTAAATGTAGAGCCACACATAGTTTTGTCTACTAACTTTTTTCTTTCTCTTTGGTAATTGCTCACAATTTATAAAGCCTAACCCTAATGCCTAAAACCTAAACCTAAAACCTAAAGCTACAACCTAAGCCTAAAACCTAAAGCTGCAGCCTAGTCCCTAATGCCTAAAACACAATGACATTTGTTTTGGGACTTTGACCTAAAAAAGAGTAACCTTTTTTGGTATTTTTTAGTGGTCCTAGTTTTAGGCCAAAATCATGGTTTGTTTTGGCTAATCTCCAAATTATATCGAAAAAGAAAGTACAAAAAAGTACTTTTTACAATAGATCATTACAATTTTTTTTTTACAAACTTCTTAAAATCACCCTAATAAAAAATGAAACAAGATTTCAAAACAACGGATGATTTTTGAGAATCCAAATCTCATATAAAATACAAAAGGCCTCAACATATGTTTACATAATATTTTTTCAAGGTATATTTTTTAATAAATTTTCACTAATGCCTCTCAATTCAAAACTTGACATTTTTTAAAAACTCTATTTTTTAATTGACGAAGGTGAAGACCCGCCTTCGTCATTGAAGTCAACTGACAAATCTTCATCTGAATCAAGATCTTATGTTGACAAAAAATCTTGTATATCGACATTATTGTGCTGGTGACAAGTTGAGGATGACGATTGTGCAATTAATACATGAGGGCAAACAACATGATTTTTGAAGAGGCAAAATTCAAACAATTTGAAAAAGTACCAAAAACATATGTACCTTTTTTTTCAAATATGCATTTTTAGAAAATTTTTTACCAATGTCTCTCTAATTAATACCTGACACTCTCTTTTCTATTGTTGAACTTGAAGACTTGTCTTATTGTTTGGAGTCAACCAACATATCTGTGAAAAACTCAGATCCAAAAGATGCTAAAGTTTCATAAAGATCTTGGCCATGGAAGTTATGCACATCTAGATTGAAAAAATGATAGAAATTGTGATGTTAAGCATACTAAACATCAACTAAACATCAAAATCTGATCATAAGCTTCCACAAACAGAAACTTGCTGTCCCTGTCCGTACTTCAGAGCCTACAACCTGCATTTCACACGTGTGAAGCCATAGCAACAAAGAAATCACAATTCTAGTGGCTAGAATGCAAGATATGAACAAAAAAGTGAGAGAGAAGAAGATGGATCTTCAAAGAGCATAACATTCATTCAATAGAATGAAAATGAGATGTGTACATACTCGTGGAGATGGCTATTTATAGCAGCCATAGTGCCTCTTGGCCACTTGTCTTATGATAGGCTAAAATTGGGGTCCAATAGGATTCACCCATATACCTAGAAATTTGGTCAAATAGGAATGCACCAAATTATGAGCCAATAGAAGAGCTCCACACTCGACCTCCTCTAATTAATGTGACCTCAAAAGTAGTGTACACATACTTTGGGCCTCTACATACATGTATGAACCTATCTCTAACTTTTATTTGGCCATAGGCCTACAAAATCTCAAGTTAGGAAAATACTACTAGTTGACAATTTTTCACACTCCCTCTTCAACTAGTTTTAGCATAGATTTAGAAAGTACACCAAGACTTGTTCTATGCTTGAAAAATAAGTCCTTTCCCAATGCTTTGGTAAAGATATCAGCCACACATTCCTTTGATGGGACATGTTCAAGCTTGATCTCTTTTGCCAACACTTGTTCTCTCACAAAATGGTAAGCCACCTCGATATGTTTGCTCCTTGCATGGAAAACCGGATTGCTTGCTAGACTTTGGGCTGAAAGGTTGTCACAAAAGATGATTGGACTCTCTGAAAAATCCAGCAAATGAAGCTCCATAATCATCCTCTTGATCCACACCATCTCCTTTGTGCATGATGTCAAAGCTTTGTACTCGGCCTCACTAGAAGAAAGTGATATAGTTGCTTGTTTCTTCGACATCCATGAGATAGCTCCATCACCTATGAAAATAGCATGTGCATTTATGGATTTTCTATCCATAAGGTCTCCTGCAAAATCTGAATCTGAAAAACCAAATAAGTTAGGTGATGAGCCTCTATAAACAATGCCAAAATCTTTTGTTCCCGAGATGTATCTCAAGATCCTCTTTCCTAGTTTCCAATGTTCTATGCTAGGATCTTGCATGAATTGGCTTAATCTACCAACACAATAAGATAAATCAGGTCTTGTGATGGTTAGATATATAAGAGAACCTATTAGCTTCCTATAGAGAGTAATGTCCTCGAAGGATCTTTCATTACCTCTTATAGTTAGCTTTACATGTGATTCCATAGGTGTATCAATAGGATTTGCATCTACCATATGAAATCTATTGAGAATAGAAATAGCATACTTCTCTTGTGAAATAAAAGTGATTTGAGAAGTTCTAATTACTTCTATTCCTAAGATATAGCTCAAAAGACCAAGATCATGCACTTCAAATTCCTTTTTTTAGTGCTTTCTTGATATCTTCTATATCTTCCTTGTTCCCTCCACTTAAAATAATGTCATCCACATAAATTAGAAGGATTGTAACATCATTAGCACTAATTCTAAAGTAAAGTGAATGATCATACTCACTCATAGTGAAGTTTTGAGAAAGTAGAAAAGAGTTAAGCCTAGCATACCAACTCCTTGGTGCTTGCTTAAGACCATACAAACTTTTTTGTAGAAAACACACATGATTAGGCTTGCTATGAGAAACATAGCTCTCGGGTTGCTCCATGTAGACTTCCTCTTCAAGATCACCATTCAAGAAAGCATTAGAAATGTCTAATTGCCAAAGATCCCATCCATAAAGAGTTGCAAGGGAAATGATTACTCTTATGCTCACCATCTTTGCCACGGGTGCAAAGGTTTCCTCATAGTCAATGCCATGCTCTTGAGCATAACCTTTAGCCACCAACCTTGCCTTCAACTTGTTGATAGATCCATCTTGATTTGTCTTTACCTTGAAGATCCATTTGCATCCAATTGCACTTTTGCCCTTTGGAAGCTCCACCAATCTCCATGTGTTGTTCTTCATAAGTGCTTCAAACTCAAGATCCATTGCTTGGATCCATTCCTCTTTTTGCCTTGCTTCATCTACACATGAAGGTACATCAAAAGAAGTTAGGAAAGCATAGTTGGATCCATCCACCACTTGCTTACCTTTGCCATCATAAGTGAGCCTTGAGGGTTTCACTTTATGCCTTGGAGTTCTCCTTGGAATTTGACTTGAAGAGGCTTCTTCAACATCCACATCCAATGTGTCATCAACTCCATTGTCATCAAGCACATTAGTTGCAACAACACCATCATCACTTGAAACAACTTTTGGAATGTTACTTTCATCAAAAATGACATCCCTACTTGTGAACACTTTCTTGATTGAAGGAACATAAATCCTATATGCTTTGCTTACTTCACTATAACCAACAAAAATGTCCTTTCTTGAAGATGGATCCTCCTTAGTTCTATCATCAAGAGTAATGTTGAAGTAGCAAATGCATCCAAAAGTTCTTAGAAACTTGACATTAGGCTTCGTACCAAACAAAGCTTCAAAAGGGGTTTTTCCTTCCAATACAACACTTGGCCATCTATTGCATAGGAAATTTGCACACAACAAAGCATCACTCCAAAAAGGTTTAGGAAGATTAGCATTCAATCTCATTGCCTTTGCACTCTCACACAAGGTTCTATTCTTCCTCTCGGCCACTCCATTTTGTTGTGGTGTTCTTGGACATGTGTACTCCCTCTTGATCCCATGCTCATCGCAAAAGGCTTTGAATTTGTTAGAAATGTATTCACCACCATTGTCGCTCCTCAAGCATTTGATTTTGGTTGTAAATTGAGTCTCAATAGCAACTTTGAACTTGACAAACACATCAAACACCTCATCCTTGCTCTTTAGTAGATAAACCCAACAAAATCTACTAAAATCATCAATGAAAGTTACATACATCTTAGCACCTCCATTGCTAATTGTAGTAACACCATGAATATCCGAATGCAAGAGAGAAAAGGGCATCATAGATCTAGATATAGATCTAGTATATGGCAATCTATGTGATTTAGACAAAGCACATTCTTCACAAACATGATTCAAGCAAGTAAGAGACTTGGGAAGTCCCCTTACTACCTCCTTTTTGGCTATTACCTCCAAGGCCTTGTAGTTGAGATGTCCCATCCTTTTATGCCATACCTCTTGAATTGACATTTGTTCATTTGCCATGCATCCAACTTGGTTAGCAACAACACATGCATCAAGCTTGAACAATTTCCCTTGCCTTTTCCCTTTTGCAATGATACTACACCCCTTTTTGATCAAGCAAGCATCACCATCAAACTCAACTTTGAATCCTTTGTCAAGCATTTGGCTTACACTAAGTAAGTTCTTGGTAATGGATGGAATGAGCAAAACATCTTTCAATTCTATATTCCTATTTGTAGAAAGTGAAATAGGAATTGTGCCAATCCCCTTGATTGCACACTCACCATCATTTGCGGTATAGATTACCTTCCTATCACCATCAAATGCCATTAAAGATGAAAAATACTCTTTATGATATGTCATATGAGAAGTGGCTCCACTATCAATCCACCAAGGATCAATGTCTCCATGATTAGCCAACAAGCAAGATGACATAACAAAAGCATCATTTGAAAGAAGCTCATCCCCACCCTCATCAATAGTTAGATTGGTTTGCTTTTCCCCTTGATCCCTCTTTTTCTTAAAACAATCACTAGCAAAATGCCCTTTGACTCCACAATAGAAACATTTTAGCTTAGATCTATCCTTCTTTTTGCCAAAAGTAGAGTGCTCACCTTGGTCTTGCCCTTTAGACCAATTGCTTTTACCTTTGCCCTTGAACTTGCCTTTAGAGAACATTGCCTCCTCTTCTCCTCCTTGAGATGTAGAAGATGCTCCCACTCTTGCTTGCAACCTGAATTCTTCAGCCAACAAGACCTCTTGCAAGTCTCCAACACTTGGTAAACATTTTTGGATAGCATAACTTTGAACAAGATTAGCATGATCATCCAACAAGCCATTGAGAATCACTTGAACAAGCTCCTCATTATTTATGCCATCATTAATGCATGCTAACTCATCATTCAATGCTTTAACTCTCAAAACAAAAGCATGTCCATTCTCACTCTTCTTTTGCATACAAGAAAAGATTTGCCTTCTTAAAGTCAACACTCTAGAAGTAGACTTGGATTCATAAACCTTCTTCAAGGCTTCCCAAGCTTCACTAGATGATGTGCACTTACCAACCTCTTTGATAAGCTCATTTGTCACATTCATCTTGATCATGTGAAGGGCTTTCTTTGCCCTCTTGTCATACCTCAATTGTTCTTGAGGTGCCAAAGGTCTCTCCTCCACACCTACAACAATATCCATCAACTCATTCATCTCAAGCAAAGACTCCATCCTTACTTTCCAAGTAGAATAGTTGAGGGAGGTAAGCCTATCATTGCTTTCCAACATGTAGCCTCCATTTGTAGCCATGTTGCAATGATTGATCTCTGATCTTTGACCTGTTCCAATGCACTAAGCACTCTCTTGAATCAACAAATGAAACACAAGAAGAAATCACAAAGATTTGGAACCTAAAACCTTACTTTTTCTCTCTTTTCCTCACTTTTTCCTTAATTTTAGCCACTAGTTTTATGATTTCTTGATCAAACCAAGACCAAACCTCAATATACTTGCTTTTCCCTCACTCCTAAGATTGAAATACACTCTTGAATCATTCAGCAAACTGAAAATCAGAGGGTTACATCAATTTTGAAGTTTCTGACATGAAGAAGCAAGAAATTGAATCAAAAAACTATATGCTAGAATGGAAAACTAATAGGATCTTGTTGGATCTTGCATCTCCCTCTTTCCAAAACAATTTTTGTCTCCTTATTCTGATAAGTACAGAGGGAATTCGCCCTACTTCAATTGAAATGCATACAAATGATGTTTTGATCACAAAGATCCAATTTCTACACATAAATCAACAAGATTTTTAGCTAGAAACTTGATTGGAATGCTACAAAAGCAAACTCGCCCACAAATCTCTTCTAAATCTGGCAAAACCTGCACATTTGGCCGCCTAATGCTCTGATACCATGTGAAAAACTCAGATCCAAAAGATGCTAAAGTTTCATAAAGATCTTGGCCATGGAAGTTATGCACATCTAGATTGAAAAAATGATAGAAATTGTGATGTTAAGCATACTAAACATCAACTAAACATCAAAATCTGATCATAAGCTTCCACAAACAGAAACTTGCTGTCCCTGTCCGTACTTCAGAGCCTACAACCTGCATTTCACACGTGTGAAGCCATAGCAACAAAGAAATCACAATTCTAGTGGCTAGAATGCAAGATATGAACAAAAAAGTGAGAGAGAAGAAGATGGATCTTCAAAGAGCATAACATTCATTCAATAGAATGAAAATGAGATGTGTACATACTCGTGGAGATGGCTATTTATAGCAGCCATAGTGCCTCTTGGCCACTTGTCTTATGATAGGCTAAAATTGGGGTCCAATAGGATTCACCCATATACCTAGAAATTTGGTCAAATAGGAATGCACCAAATTATGAGCCAATAGAAGAGCTCCACACTCGACCTCCTCTAATTAATGTGACCTCAAAAGTAGTGTACACATACTTTGGGCCTCTACATACATGTATGAACCTATCTCTAACTTTTATTTGGCCATAGGCCTACAAAATCTCAAGTTAGGAAAATACTACTAGTTGACAATTTTTCACAATATCTTCTTCTAAAGTAAAATTTAATATTGAAACAAAACCTTCCAAGTCTGATTTCAATTGTTGAAGATGAGCTGAGGATGATGGTTGCAAAGAAACCCAAGACAAGACTTTTTAAAACATAAAAGATTGGCATTTCAAAATTATTAGTTATTGTGTACTTCAAATTAAAAGCCAATACAACTTAGATTTTTGAACTTCAATCATCAAATTGGATTAATTTTTGAAAAATTATTTTTTCTTGTCTTTCAGATCTATCTACAACATTTTTTACTCATACATTTCAAAAACAATATTAGTTGTAGTGGTGCACATAAAGTGGACTTGTAGCATTTTTGGCTGGTTGTTGACTCCAAAAATATTTGCAATCCAAAATAACTGTTTTTGTTATTTTCACAAGCTAGATGTGGAATAAGCATATCAATTTGAATTTTATGAAAATCACTACATCACTTCATTTTGATAGCTTTCACAATTTGTCAATTTTTTCACAAGGCCAAATAAATAGCACCACATTCTTACCTTGCACAAATTATAAAAGGTCAGTACTTTTTAGAGTTGTTGAGGATTCAAGAGTCTTTTTCAGAGTTGTCATTTTTGGCAAGGCTTAAATACCAAATGCTCTCAGTATTGTGCTACTCATGCTCTAGAGAAAAATAGTTACTTGGGTTTTTTTTTTCTAGTGGCTTTCATAATGGTCCTCGTAGAGTGCACCATTACTCGTGAAAAATTCACAAATACAAGCTACGTAATTGTTAAAATTAGCAAAAAAAAAAGTTGTAATGTAATTGTTGAGATTAATAAAACAAACTATAATTGGTGTAAATAGTTTTTTGTAACGTTTAAAAATCGATTTTTACGAGCTCAGGAATGCATGCTTGCTCATCCTTTCATATCACCCTACAGAGTGAGACAGTATTCTCATAATCGCTGGAGCAGCATTTTTGGGCAAGGTGATTACAAATATAGATATTGGTGCCAATAGAACAAATACAAATTTTGTGGTATAATCAGTTACACTTGGAGCTTACCTCTTACACATAGAAATCATTAGACTAAAATGGAAGTCGATCATTCAGTTCTTCTTAATCTTCCTCAATCTCCATGGAGAAGATGATGGCAACAAGTTTGAAAAAAGAAGAGTCAGAGACATGCATTTCACCCATTTTCAAATAGCAACTTTAGTTTGCACATCCAATTTACACAATATATTATTCAATAACTGGAAGAAAAAACTAGAGCAAAAACAATACAACAACTATAGAGAGCTTTCGAAAGAAGCAGCACCATATTGAGAAATGAAATTTGATACTAACACCTATTTCATGGAACAACAAAAAACAGAAATGCATTTTGTTGTCCTCTACAGAATCCAAATATGTTGCAGCTACATCAACAGTGAAGAAAATAATTTGGCTAAGGAGGCTGCTACAGGATCTGCAATTCCCACAGATCGGTCCAACAATACTCCAGTGCGACAATCAGAGCTGCATAGCTCTATCTCTGAATCCACGAACTCATAATAGAACTAAGCATATAGACGTTCAATTCCATTTTCTTAGAGAGAAAGTTCAGAATAAAGATGTTGTACTAAGTTATTGTCATACAGACAGTATGTTGGCTGATATTTTGACAAAGCCATTGTCTAGAGATAAACATTCTATTTTAGTATATATGATAAATCTCAATTGCAGTTCAGATTTGTAGCAATTAGCTCAAGGGAGAGTGTTGGAATTTAATCTAACTACACCTCTTCTTCCTTCTTTGATTTTTTACTCTCTCAAATGAAACCTGCAGAAAAATGAACTGTTTTTCAACAGTCTGCATATTTGAATTGATTGTCGCTACAGTTTGCATTTTTACTCAAGTTTTTCGCCTGTGGAAAAATTTGAAATTTTTACTCAAGTTTTTCGCCTGTGGAAAAATTTGACACCCGACATTGTTGCTTCTTTTTACCTTCCTGAGCAACTAAGTATTTAGCCACACTTATGCAAGCTGTTTTTGGGCCATTTAGGCACTTCCAGAAAAGCCACACTTTTTGCGAAAAATGCGACACTGCATTGTGCAGTCTTTCTTAGAATGTCCAGAAGTTCCGCATTTTGTTTACCACATTCCTATGTTAGAAGAAGAAGGTGCGACCCCTTGGCTCTCCACGAGGTCAATGGTTACATTTGGATTGATTCAAAGACAGCTACTTCAAGCTAAGTGAGAGGTGCATTGCGGCGTACTCAATCTTTTCCTACCTCAAAGAGCCAAAAATGAAAAGTATGAAGATCAGGCTGGGACAAGGAGAGAAATCAAGGTGCATAAGCAACAAGGCGCGGAGTGGACCATAAAGTGGGCAATCAAACGACAAATCCTTGCATGATTAAAGGGATCAATAAATTCTAGAGAGAGAAAATGTGCTTTACCAGCCTGGGTAGAGTACTTGGTATGAGGGGAGGTGGCGAATCCCACCAATACTATAGGGGAGTGCGGGTTGTGCCTCAGCGCGAGCTCCGACCAAGTCTCAGCCTCCCTGGCTGGAATGTTGTCCTGGCACTCGCCTTGGCATGCCAGCGCCCCGGAGACTAGGTTCGGTCACACACTTGAAATGTAACCTTCTCAGATTTATCAATAAAGTGGGATTTTTTGCAAACTGACTCTGATTACCTTCTGGGTGTCAGTGTTCGATAAAAGCGCCAGTTGTGAGGCCGCTTCAAACTTTTTAATTTCGCGCATAGCTGAGGGTCGTATCCCGGGACGCCATCGGTATGTCGTCGGGACCATTCGGTCCGTGGCGCCAGCGGTATGCTGTCGGGACCATTTGGTCCAGGAACTGGTTGTCTCCATATCTGTCGCGGCTTGTGGTTTCGAGTGTTCCTTGCATGAACGTGAATGGGTTAAGCTCTTGGGGAATGGGCTCTAACATGTCGGCTGAGTTGGATGGCTTGCTTGGGTGGAAGTTACCTGTTTATGGCTGTCCAGTCTGGCGTGGCACCAAGTTGGCTTCCAGCGCTCGTGACGAAGCTTCCAGATGGTTAAGTCCGATGTAAGTCAGACCAGTTTCTTGGAATGGATGTTACTCGTTTGTAACGAGTTGGTTAAGTTTGATGTATGTCGGGCGGCTTGCTTGGAGGGAAGTCACCCACATCGGGACCCCCGATCTGGCATGGCGCCAGATTGGATCTCAATGTTGGTTTTTGAACTTCTAGTTGGTTAAGTCTGATCGTTGTTGGCTGCTTGTATGTCAAGTGGGTTTGGACGGCAAGAGTTGAAGGCTGGAAAGCTAAGTCGCGGTTCCCAGGTGCGTCCACGATTGGGTTGGTATGCTGTCGATCGTTTAGCTATAAGGGCTATCGACTAGATTTGGTGGGGGCGTTACTGAGGCAATGTGCTGCCTAACGGTGAACGGGTGCCTCCACGAGGGTGGTATATTCGAGGATAGCTGTCGATCGTTTAGCTATAAGGGCTATCGACCAAAAGGTGGTCGGACGTGACTGAGGCAATGTGCTGCCTAATGGTGAAAGCACGGATAGTTGAATGGGTGTTCTCTGTGGGCTGATTCTGTGATCGATCTGTATGGGCGCGGCCAGGTAAAGGTCCTTTGGCAGGACTATCTCAAAGGGGGACCTTGTCTTTGTTACCTGTTAGTAAACATGCCTGAGTGTCTTGCTTGCACGTATTCGTGGTGAGTCTTAGTACTCGTGCTTTGCCTGGTTTGCATGATTGCTTCTGATACAAGGAGATGATGGCTCGAGAAGGAACCTTTCTTTTGAAGGTTGAAACCATCAAACAAAGAGGACTACAGATTGTGTGGGGCGGATTCGCAGTTCAAGTACTCGCACGTGAACGGCAACGAAACGACTGCATGTTTGCAAAGGATGGATGGCTAGCCTGTTTCATTTGTGGCGACGCCCACCAGCCGCAAGCAGGAAGTCAAAAGTTGGAAAGAGCAATTTCAAGGGAGATGTACACTCCTTGTTCTGACTGATGGAATTGTGAAAGTCAAGTTTTGCGCGACAGACATTGCGCTTCAAACGAACGCGAAGAGATAGTTCGTATGCGGATCAAACTGGTGCGACCCCTTGGCTCTCCACGAGGTCAATGGTTACATTTGGATTGATTCAAAGACAGCTACTTCAAGCTAAGTGAGAGGTGCATTGCGGCGTACTCAATCTTTGCCTACCTCAAAGAGCCAAAAATGAAAAGTATGAAGATCAGGCTGGGACAAGGAGAGAAATCAAGGTGCATAAGCAACAAGGCGCGGAGTGGACCATAATGTGGGCAATCAAACGACAAATCCTTTGGCTCAGGGAGCCCTGATACCTGTGCAGAACTGATCAAATCTGGAGCTCAGGAAGCTCAACACAAAGTGCGTCAAGGACAAATCAGGAGCTCAAAGGAGTTCCAAAGTCAAAAGTCAGAAGCGACGGGGGCGAACATTTCACAGAAAGGCCTCTGTCACCAGTTAATAAGGTTCTTGGGTTTTACGTAAGCGACATAAAATCTACGCTTTTCCCAGACAATGTGATATTTTCAAGTTAAGTATTTTTCAGTACAAAGAGCTAAGCCTCCGACTTGTGGTGTGCCAGCTTCAATGTTAATAAAAAACGGCCAGTAAATTGAGTACTGTGCCAAGTAGCTCAAATGTATAGTTAATTTTGATTGGGAGACACCTTTACATTAATCTGACATCTGAAGAGGACATCAGATTTTATAAAGGTGGGGTGGATGCTGTAAACTTACCTTTACAAGCTTTACTTCCGGCGCCAGCATTGTCCCCGGCGCCAGCAGCACCCCTGCTGCGCCCGGCGCCACTGGCGTCGGCGCCGCTCCCGGCGCCACTGTGACCAGAATCCAGCCGGCGCCAAGTTCCTATGGCTGAAAATCTTTGACCGGTTCTAGCGAAGTCCAGAGAGCTCAGATCGATGTGCAATCACCTCACATGATCTAGGCATGATTAAAGGGATCAATAAATTCTAGAGAGAGAAAATGTGCTTTACCAGCCTGGGTAGAGTACTTGGTATGAGGGGAGGTGGCGAATCCCACCAATACTATAGGGGAGTGCGGGTTGCGCCTCAGCGCGAGCTCCGACCAAGTCTCAGCCTCCCTGGCTGGAATGTTGTCCTGGCACTCGCCTTGGCATGCCAGCGCCCCGGAGACTAGGGTCGGTCACACACTTGAAATGTAACCTTCTCAGATTTATCAATAAAGTGGGATTTTTCGCAAACTGACTCTGATTACCTTCTGGGTGTCAGTGTTCGGTAAAAGCGCCAGTTGTGAGGCCGCTTCAAACTTTTTAATTTGGCGCATAGCTGAGGGTCATATCCCGGGACGCCATCGGTATGCCGTCAGGACCATTCGGTCCGCGGCACCAGCGGTATGTTGTCGAGACCATTTGGTCCAGGAACTGGTTGTCTCCATATCTGTCGTGGCTTGTGGTTCCGAGTGTTCCTTGCATGAACGTGAATGGGTTAAGCTCTTGGGGAACGAGCTCTAACATGTCGGCTGAGTTGGATGGCTTGCTTGGGTGGAAGTTACCTATTTATGGCTGTCCAGTCTGGCGTGGCGCGAGGTTGGCTTCCAGCGCTCATGACGAAGCTTCCAGATGGTTAAGTCTGATGTAAGTCAGACCAGTTTCTTGAAATGGATGTTACTCGTTTGTAACGAGTTGGTTAAGTTTGATGTATGTCGGGCGGCTTGCTTGGAGGGAAGTCACCCACATCGGGACCCCCGATCTGGCATGGCGCCAGGTTGGATCTCAATGTTGGTTTTTGAACTTCCAGTTGGTTAAGTCTGATTATTGTTGGCTGCTTGTATGTCAAGTGGGTTTGGATGGCAAGAGTTGAAGGCTGGAAAGCTAAGTCGCGGTTCCCAGGTGCGTCCACGATTGGGTTGGTATGCTGTCGATCGTTTAGCTATAAGGGCTATCGACTAGATTTGGTGGGGGCGTTACTGAGGCAATGTGCTGTCTAACGGTGACCGGGTGCCTCCACGGGGGTGGTATATTCGAGGATAGCTGTCGATCGTTTAGCTATAAGTGCTATCGACCAAAAGGTGGTGGGATGTGACTGAGGCAATGTGCTGCTTAATGGTGAAAGCACGAATAGTTGAATGGGTGTTCTCTGTGGGCTGATTCTGTGATCGATCTGTATGGGCGCGGCTAGGCAAAGGTCCTTTGGCAGGACTATCTCAAAGGGGGACCTTGTCTTTGTTACCTGTTAGTAAACATGCATGAGTGTCTTGCTTGCACGTATTCGTGGTGAGTCTTAGTACTCGTGCTTTGCCTAGTTTGCATGATTGCTTGTGATACAAGGAGCTGATGGCTCGAGAAGGAACCTTTCTTTTGAAGGCTGACACCATCAAACAAAGAGGACTACAGATTGTGTGGGGCGGATTTGCAGTTCAAGTACTTGCACGTGAACGGCAACGAAACGACTGCATATTTGCAAAGGATGGATGGCTAGCCTATTTCATTTGCGGCGACGCCCACCAGCCGCAAGCAGGAAGTCAAAAGTTGGAAAGAGCAATTTCAAGGGAGATGTACACTCCTTGTTTTGACTGATGGAATTGTGAAAGTCAAGTTTTGCGCGACGGACATTGCGCTTCAAACGAACGTGAAGAGATAGTTCGTATGCGGATCAAACTGGTGCGACCCCTTGGCTCTCCACGAGGTCAATGGTTACATTTGGATTGATTCAAAGACAGCTACTTCAAGCTAAGTGAGAGGTGCATTGCGGCGTACTCAATCTTTGCCTACCTCAAAGAGCCAAAAATGAAAAGTATGAAGATCAGGCTGGGACAAGGAGAGAAATCAAGGTGCATAAGCCACAAACTATTCCATTTGGAAAGTAAGAATGGAATCACTACTAGTGGTTCATGATCTGTTTGATATTGTCTTAGGAGTTGAGGAAGAGCCTCAAGCTCCCCAAGAACAACTAAAGTACAAGAAGAGGGTTAGATTAGCCCTACGTTGCTTGAAATTAAATGTAAGCAATGACCTCTTGAAGGAGGTAGCTTCTTGTATCACATCAAAAGAGGCTTGGGATTCACTAAAGAACATTTATGAATCCAATAACACTTCAAGAGTGCTTATGCTAAGAAACTTGATCTTGCAAAGCATGAGGGGAAGTGGAGAAAATGGACAAGAGTATGTCCTAAGGATAAAATCCTTGAACAAAGAATTGGGATCTATATGAGAGAAGATCAAGATAATGAACTAGTACAAGTAATTTTGAATGGATTAGGAGATGAGTTCTCTAATCTAGTTCAATCTTTTGCTATTCAAGACTAACTTCCATCAATTGAAAAATTGCATAATGTTCTTGTGGCCGAGGAGAGTAGGATTCTATGTTAAAATATCACTTCCAACTTGTTGTATCTTGTAGATCTCAAGTTATTTGAGCTTGATAGGATCTCACACGTGTGGAGTATGTTCCCACGTGTGAAAGAATGTACACAAGTCATTTTTATTAAGTTAGATTGGTTTTAGCTTGATCTACACTAGTGCACAATTGACCTTTGAATAGAATCTTGAAAATGGTCAAATTGGTCAAACTTTGTGTAAATAGATTGGACTTCCATGTGAATGAGTTATTACTCACACATGTCAAGATACCATTCACACGTGTGGATAAGCATCTAGAAGATAAGATAGGAAGATTCCATTAGATTCTATTTTATAGGGAATATTCCTACAAATGTGGAAGACTAGCTTTTTGTTTTCTAGCCAAAGAGAATAGTCAACTTTGGGAAATGAGCACATATGACTCCCATTGGTGGATCTGGATGACTAGGCACTCTTCACATGTGTGAAAGCCTGCTGGACAATACACAGCTCGTGGATGTACTTGATCTATAAAGAGATCAACCAAATCAATAACAAGTTGATGTGACATTGGGAAATTCTAGTTTTGTTGAGATTTCCACATTTGTCTTGAGTTTTGATGAATGAAATGCATTTGTAAGTTAATGTACTTTACTCTCTGCAAACAGGTCGTACAGGTATTGTCCTCCACATGTGTGAGGCCGCCCATCCATGTGTTTGATCATTTGATCCATTGCTCTTGCTTAAATCATAGTGTAAAGCATCTAGATCAAGATTTAACATCTAGAACTTGATAGATCTTTGGATTAAGCAATCAATAACTCTTAATGATTGATAGTACAATCAATATTTGTCCTTTTTCTCTGAAAATTGACATGGTATCAGAGCCAAGTCTAAGAGTGATCTAAATGATTAATAGTACTTGAGAAATCATTGACAATTTGTTGTTTTTGAGTTCTAATTGAGAGGGCGAGTTCAAAGAGAGAAGTAACATCATTGTTTTTGGTCAAGATCGATTTGTGGGCTGCTGAAGTACTGTCCACACTTGTGAAACCGTACAACAACCTTCAAATTAACTTCCATAAGTGTTTTTGATCCAAAAAAGTGCATACTAGTCCAAAATTCAAGGTTTTTAGTGCATTGTCTAGATCTAGGTTCAATCTATTGAATGCTAATGATCAAATAGTGATTTGTTTAGATCTTAAGTGGAACTAGAATCAATTTCTTTTTGGAGAGAATTGCTAGGATATTTGTAGTTGATCTATTATACCATCATCCAAGCTGAACTAGGACTGATTGGGCCAAGATTAGAAGCTTCTTGAAAGCTAGAAATATATCTTAGATCACATCTTATCAAGAGAACTTTGAGTGTCTCATAGGCTTTCATTCAAAATGACATCCATGGGTGGATATATGGTAGAATCTAGTGAGAAACTAACTTCCACAAGCTATTCCATTTGGAAAGTAAGAATGGAATCATTACTAGTGGTTCATGATCTCTTTGATATTGTCTTAGGAGCTCAGGAAGAGCCTCAAGCTCCCCAAGAACAACTAAAATACAAGATGAGGGTTAGATTAGCCCTACATTGCTTGAAGTTAAATGTAAGCAATGACCTCTTGAAGGAGGTGGCTTCTTGTACCACATCAAAAGAGGTTTGGGATTCACTAAAGAACATTTATGAATCCAATAACACTTCAAGAGTTCTTATTCTAAGAAACTTGATAATGCAGCATGAGGGGAAGTGGAGAAAATGGACAAGAGTATGTCCTAAGGATAAAATTCTTGAACAAAGAATTGGGATCTATAGGAGAGAAGATCCAAGATAATGAACTAGTACAAGTAATCTTGAATGGATTAGGAGATGAGTTCTCTAATCTAGCTCAATCCTTTGTTATTCAAGACCAACTTCCATCAATTGAAAAATTGCATAATGTTCTTGTGGCCGAGGACAGTAGGATTCTACACCTCAAAACAAGATTGGGGTCCTTATCACTACATAATGGTGATGAGAAAGCAAACTTCACATCTAAAGGCAAGAAGAAGTCTCATCCTTTCAAAAAGATCCAAGGCAAGGAGGCTGAGACAAAGGATGGAGCATCTACCTCCAAAGGGAAGCAAAAGAACAAAGCAAAGTTGAAGTGTTTCTTTTGTGGGAAGAAATGACACTTTGCTTCTGAATGCTATAAGAAGAAGAATGCACAACGGAATGAAGATCAAGACAATCTTGCACAAGGTGAGGAGGAAGAGGATGGCTTCAACACATCCTTTATGGTAGCACCTACACCAACATCAAGCCAAGAAACATGGTGGACTGATAGTGGGGCTAGTTCTCACAGTCATTCAACAAGCATTATTTCTCTTATCTACTTTCTTGCAATGATTCTAAGAAATCAATCTACACAGCTAGTGATCAAGAATTCAAGATAGGTGGCATAGGATCTATTCCATTATGCTTAGGATCATCTAAAAGGATAGATCTTGATAATGTTTTGTATGTTCTATCCATTACAAAAAACTTGCTTAGTGTTGGTCAATTAATGGACAATGGACTAGATGTACATTTCAAGAATGGAGTGTGTTCCATCTTGAAAAATAATAAGTGCATAGCACAAAAGATTGGGCCATATTAATCTTCAATCAATGGAATCCATGGCATCAAAGGAGCTAGCTCTCGGCCTCCAAAAGCTTTCAAGAAGTGTGGCAAAGTGTGTGAAGCATGTGGCCTTGCAAAGTCACACAAGACTTTCTACAAGATATTTAACAAGATCTACCTCACCTTTAGATTTTATCCATTCGGATGTACATACTTTTTCTCATGAAAGTAATGGAGGATCTTTAATGTATGTGACTTTTATTAATGATTGTACTAGATACACTTGGATTGAATTCAACAAGCATTATTTCTCTTATCTACTTTCTTGCAATGATTCTAAGAAATCTACACAGCTAGTGATCAAGAATGCAAGATAGATGTGCTTAGGATCATCTGAAAGGATAGAACTTGATAATGTTTTGTATGTTCCATCCATTACAAAAAACTTGCCTAGTGCTGGTCAATGGACTAGATGTACATTTCAAGAATGGAGTGTGTTCCATCTTGAAAAATAATAAGTGCATAGATAGTGGCATTAAGCAAGGACGGCTTTTCAAGTTGGATGCTAATGTGGCTATTGAAAGTGTGAATATGGTTAGGGAGGAGTTGACTCAAGTGGAGCTTTGGTACAAAAGATTGGGCCATCCTAATCTTCAATCAATGGAATCCATGGCATCAAAGGAGCTAGCTCTCGGCCTACCAAAAGCTTTCAAGAAGTGTGGCAAAGTGTGTGAGGCATGTGGCCTTGCAAAGTCACAGAAGACTTTCTACAAGAGATCTTTAACAAGATCTACCTCACCTTTAGATCTTATCCATTTGGATGTACATACTTTTTCTCATGAAAGTAATGGAGGAGCTTTAATGTATGTGACTTTTATTGATGATTGTACTAGATACACTTGGATTGAATTATTGCCTAAGAAAAGCCTTGTATATGAAGCTTTTGTAAAGTTTAAGTCTCTAGTAGAAAAGCAACTTAGTTCCTGCATTAAAGTTCTAAGATGTGATAATGGAGGAGAGTATATCTCCAACAAGATGAGAGACTTTTCTGAGATCAATAGCATTAAGAGAGAACTCACTTGTCCTTACACCCCCCAACAAAATGTGGTGGCCGAGAGGAAAAATAGGAGTCTTTGTGAATGTGCAAAGTCTTTAAGACTTGATGCATCTCTACCCATCACTTTTTTGGGGGGTGGAATCTCACCATTTCAAGCTTTGTTTGGCAATAAGCCCAATGTAAAAGATTTTAAAGTGTTTGGATGTATATGCTATGTCCACATTCCTTTGGATGCAAGAAGGAAAGAAGATGCAACTTCCTTCAAAGGAATATTTGTAGGTTATAGTAAAAATAGCAAAGCATATAAGATATTTGATCCTATTTCAAAGAAAGTAAAAGTTAGCAAGGACTTCTTGTTTGATGAATCTCAAAGTTACAAGTTGTCTCCAAATGCATCTAATCTCTTAGGTGATGAAGATCTTGCAACACTCGAGGTGGAGCCTCTTGAAAATGATCTTTTAGAAGATCAAAATCAAGTGCCAAAGGAGCCGAGAAGATCCACATGGAACAAGGCCGAGCAAAGGGAAGACACATCTCCTTTTACCTCTTACTCTTTTCTAACCACAATGCTTGAAGAGCCATCATGTTATGAAGATGCAAGTAGATCACAAGTTTGGAGAGATGCAATGCAAGTAGAGTTTGATGCTTTGATAGATAATCAAACTTGGAATCTTGTACAGCTTCCATATGGGAAGAGCCACTTGCATGTAAGTGGATCTATAGATTAAAGTACAATCAAGATGGATCTATAAGTAAGTACAAAGCTAGATTGGTTGCTAAGGGGTTTCTTCAAACTAAAGGCATAGATTATGAGGAAACATTTGCTCCTGTAGCAGAACTTGTAACCATTAGACTGATAGTTTGTATTGCTACTTTATTCAAGTGGAATCTCTATCAAATGGATGTGAAAGGTCAACACAAACCACCAATGGATGATGTGGCAAACTTGATAGACTTATCTAAAGTGGATATGGATGAGTACAATGAGATGTGCCACACATGCTGGATGCAGCATAGAAAGAGATTATGATGATTTTGTACTTGATCCATTATTGAGCTAATGATGAGAAACATTGGTTTGTGAAGCAATCTTGGTGTTTACACTCTCTTAAGCACTTTCTTTGTGGATGTATGCTAAGTAAATGTTAAGTAAACTATTTCTTTGTTATCAGGCCGTATAGTAGCTATACTTCACACGTGTGAAGCTATGGGTAATCATTTTTTATTGTTCTTGCTTGGAAATACAAAGATTGTCAAGTAGAAGCTAGATTTGGATGCTAGTCTTGATAGATCAAGATCCCAAGCTACCAATCATTCTTTGTGATCATTTGTAGGTCAAATTCAATCCTTTACTCTAAAATTTGACATGGTATCACAGCCAAGTCAAAGAGCTTATTTGATGATCCAAAAATCTTCATTTTGGTGAAAGCATTGGTGCTAGATTCATTTTGAAGGAGGGCGACCTTTTCTAATAGTTTACTTGTAATGTTGAGGTTCAAATTAGTGTGTAAAGTTCAGATGTACTTCTCACATGTGTGAGAGGCTGCTGGAGTTGTACTTTCACCAAGACTTTGTGTTTTTTCAATATTTGAGCTTCAAAAAAGTTGTGAAGAGTGAAACTAGTGATGTGCTTATGAAAATCCATTGTTTTTATTATAGATTTGATGAGTAAATGGTGTTAGAAGCTTATTAAACCTACAAATTCTTGAGAGAGAGTTTAAGGCTTATGTTTTTTAGTTCAAGGGTGAAACTAAAACCATTCTAAACACCATTGGAAGGCATTGGCACTTCCAAGAATCAAATCCAAGTTTCTAAGTGAATAGATTGTGTAGAATACACTTTCCCAAATCTTTTTGAGTTCAAGATCATTATAGATCTTGCTTCTTGAGTCTTGTGCGATTCAAGAGAGTAGCATTGTAGCTAAATTCTGGCAAAGAGTGAAGGGAGAGCCTTTGAATAGTACATTTGTTGTACTTGTTACTAGATAGAATGGTCTTGAGGCTAGTGAAAGGCTAAATTCTAATAATTATTCAACTTGGAAAGTAAGAATGGATAGTGATGTACAAAAGGAGAGCTAGACTAGCATTACATTGCCTAAAAATGGATGTTAGTAATGAACTTCTAAAGGAAGTGTCATCTTGTACCTCGACTAAGGAGGCATGGGACTATTTTAAAGGGATTTATGAATCCAAATATACCTCTAGAGTGCTTATGATTAGAAACAAAGTTTTTTGTAGGTGAGAGTTGTTTTCTTAAGGGGGCTCTTTTTTTTTTTTTTTGCACCCACTCCTCTCCCCTCCCCTCGAAAAAATAAAGAGGCCCCATTTCTGAGCCCCAATTTTTTGTTTTTGCACCCCCTCCCCTCCCCTCGAAAAAATAAAGAGGCCCCATTTCTGAGCCCCACAAAAAAGTTTTGTTTTTTTTTTTTGGGAGAGGGGGAGTGATGAGAGTGCTCAAGAGTATGTCTTGAGAATAAAATCTCTCAACAAAGAACTTTCCATCATTAGTGAGGGTATTCATGATGATGAACTTGTTCAAATCATTTTGAATGGTCTTGGAGATGAGTTCTCCAATCTTATACAAAGCTTTGCTATTCAAGATGCACTACCTTCCATTGACAAGCTCCATAGTGTACTTGTGGCCGAGGAGAGTAGGATCCTTCATTTCAAGCACATGATTGGATCCTTGAAGTTGCATGATGGTGATGAGAAGGCCAACTTCTCAAGCAAAGGAAAGGCAAAGTCAAAGAAGAATATCCAACAAAAGGAGACCAAAAGTGATGATCAATCATCAAGCTCCAAAGGTGGAAAAAAGAACAAAGCCAAACTCAAGTGCTTCTTTTGTGGAAAGAAGGGGCACTTTGTAGCCCAGTGTTACAAGAAAAATAATGCACAAGGAGAGAGCAAACAAGGCAACCTCACTCTTGAGGATGATAAGGATGAAGTGGATTCATCCTTGATGGCTTCTACATCAACATCCAAGAGCTACTCCAATGACACATGGTGGATTGATAGTGGGGCTAGTTACCACATGACATTCCAAAAGGATTTTTTCTGAACTGTTGTACCTTTTGTAGGTTGTAAAAAGTCTATTCTAACAGCAAGTGATCAAGAATGTAGAATGGATGGAGTGGGAACTATTCCCTTAAGTCTTGGATCCTCTAAAAGAGTAGATCTTGATAATGTACTCTATGTTCCTACACTCAATAAGAATTTGTTAAGTGTAGGACAATTGATGGATGATGGCTTAGATGTCCATTTTAAGCAAGGTGTTTGCTCCATAATGATGAATAATACTTGCATTGTAAAGGGATTCAAGCAAGGAAGGCTTTTTAAGCTAGATGCTAATGTTTTTCTTGGAAGTGTGAACATGGTGAAGGAGGAGCTCAATCAAGTGGAGCTTTAGCATAAGAGGTTGGGCAAGCCCAACTTCAAATCTATGGAGATGCTATGCACCAAGGATCTTGCTCTCGGCCTTCCAAAGGCACTCGAAGCTTGTAGCCTCTCAAAGGCACACAAGCTACCTTTTGATATCTCTTCCACTAGATCTACAAAAGCATTAGATCTTATTCATAGTGATGTGCACTCCTTTTCTCAAGAATCTAATGGAGGTGCATCTATGCATGTATCTTTTATTGATGATTACTCTAGATACCTTGAATTGAACTTTTGGATTCCAAAAGTAAAGTGTTTGAAGCTTTTGTTAAGTTCAAAACTCTAGTTGAAAATCAACTTGATGCTGTAAAGGAGTAGAAATTCCTATGGAGAAAAATGTAAAAGTTTCCAATAGTGATGATGAAGCATCCTTTGATGACATCACACTATATAGGAGACTTGTAGGCTCCTTGATCTATCTTACTAGTAAACTAAGCCAATCTATGCAAAATCCATTGGTTTGTCATTGGAAAAATGCAAAAGGGGTGTTGAGGTACATCTCGGCCACCAAGAACTTTGGCATTTTATATGATGGATCTAATCTTGCTTTAAGGGCATATTCGGATGCTGATTTTGCAGGTGATAAGGTGGATAGGAGGTCCACAAGTGCTTTTGTCCTTTGCAATGGCATAGTGTCTTGGCTTTCCAAAAAGCAAGATACTATTTCTCTATCTTCAACCTAATCAAAATACAAAGGCACTAACATCCACAACAAAAGAGATCCTATGGTTGAAGAGGCTTTTGGTGGAGTTGCAAGTCATGGAGGCCGAGGAGCAGCCAATAATATTTTGTGACAACCAATCAAGCCAAGCAGTAGCAATCAATCCCACATTCCATGCAAGGAGCAAGCACATAGAGATTGCTCACCATTTTGTGAGGGAAAAGGTTCAAGCAAAGGAGATCAAGCTACATCATGTGTCTTCTTCAGATTGTCTTACTGATCTACTCACTAAAGCCTTGCCAAAGGCTTCATTTATCAAGTTAAGATCAGCCTTAGGAGTTGTAGATAGATGTACTATAGTTGTACCATGTAAAAATTGAGGAGGAGTGTTAGAATTAAGCAATTTTCACATAGTTTTTGATGTATCTTTGACATCTATGTGGATCCACACGTGTGAGGACCTGTCCACACTGTGTGAAATGACACTTGTAATATTCAGATCCATTTTGATTAGCTTTCATTTGAGTCTAATATGACATCTCCTAAATTATAGGAGTTAGGTCCTAGATTGTAGGAATCTAGAAGATCAACACAAACCACCAATGGATGATGTGGCAAACTTGATAGATCTTATCCAAAGTGGATATGGATGAGTACAATGAGCTGTCCACATGTGCTGGATGCAGCTTAGAGAGAGATTATGATGATTTTGTACTTGATCCATGATGGATCCATTATTGAGCTAATGATGAGAAACATTGGTTTGTGAAGCAATCTTGGTGTTTACACACTCTCAGAGCACCTTCTTTGTGGATGTATGCTAAGTAAATGTTAAGTAAACTATTTCTCTGTTATCAGGCCGTACAGTAGCTGTACTTCACACGTGTGAAGCCGTGGGTCATCATTTTTTATTGTTCTTGCTTGGAAACACAAAGATTGTCAAGTAGAAGCTAGATTTGGAAGCTAGTCTTGATATAGATCAAGATCCCAAGCTACCAATCACTCTTTGTAATCATTTGTCGATCAAATTCAGTCCTTTACTCTGAAATTTGACAGAAGCAAGCACCTAGAGCTTGGTACTCTAGGTTCCTACGTTGAAAAACAGTTCATTATTTGCAGGTTTCATTTGAGAGAGTAAAATTGAGAGAAGGAAGGAGGGCAGTTCGGAAGAGAGTGAGTAAGATTAAACTCCAACAATCTAGTGGGTGAGCCCGTCGTTGACGGGCGGCAAACAATTTGGGTGGCTACTTGTGGTTGAGACGTGTGGATGATGCTCAGAGCGGGCGATTGATGATCTACTTAGCCATCTTTCCCTTCCCCGTGGTCTGTGGCAGAATGTTCTTTTTATTTTCAATTTTTTTTTTCTGAGATGACGCATTGCGCGTGCCCCTCCATATTGCCGAGAGAGAGAAAAATGTAAAGGGGGGATGTGCCAAGGCCCACCTCCCTCCCCCCCCCAAAAAAAATGGAGGAGACAGGGGTGGGGGAATGTAGCCCTCTTCCCCACCCTAAAAAAAGAATGTGTGGGGAGGCTAAATCCTATCCTTCCTCTCCCCACTTCCCTGTCCCATCCCCCAATTATGCAGAATTGGGGTTGCCATGTGGCATACCATAGGCTTGCATGGCGAACCAACCACGCTCTACCATGTAGGCTTGAGTGGACCTAGAGAGAGAGAGAGAGAGAGAGAGAGAGAGAGAGAGAGAGAGAGAGAGAGAGAGAGAGAGAGAGAGAGAGAGAGAGAGAGAGAGAGAGAGAGAGAGAGAGAGAGAGAGAGAGAGAGAGAGAGAGAGAGAGAGAGAGAGAGAGAGAGAGAAATGAGGCTAAAAAATTGCCACATAGCAAGCCACATAGGCTTGCCACGTGTAAAACCATGTAGGCTTGGGACTTGCCACGTGGAAAGCCACGTAGGACTACCATAGGCTTTGTGTAGCAGGCCACATAGGCATGTCATAGGTCTGCTATCTACCAAGCCTATCGCAGACTGACACATGACAAGCCATGTAGGCCTATCCCATGGCAAGTCATGCAAGCTTGGTGTTTGCCACATAGGTTTGAGTGGACATAGAGAGAGAGAGAATTGGGGTTCAAAAGTTGCCACATGGAAAGCCACATAGGCCTGCCACATGGAAATCCATGTAGGCTTGGGATTGGCCATGTAGCAAGCCACATAGGCCCACTATTGGCTTGTGTGGCTTGCCACATGGCCTACCATAAGCTTGTGTAGTAGGGCACATAGGCCTACTATCTACCAAGCCTATCAAAGGTTGCCCTATCAAAGGTTTCCATATGGCAAGCCACGTAGGCCTGACACATGGCAAATCATGCAAGTTTGGGGTTTGCGACATGGCAAGCTATGTAGGCCTACCATAGGCTTGTGCGGCAAGCCAACCGAGCTCTATCATGTAGGCCTGAGTGGACCCAGAGAGAGAGAGAGAGAGAGAGAGAGAGAGAGAGAGAGAGAGAGAGAGAGAGAGAGAGAGAGAGAGAGAGAGAGAGAGAGAGAGAGAGAGAGGTGGGCTTGAAAGCTAACACGTGGCAAGCCATGTAGGCCTACCATAGGCTTCCATGACAGACCACTGTTAGCATCTGTGCTAACATAGAAAAAATAAAAAAGAGAGAAATAAAACTCTATGGCATGTGTTTTGTAAGTCCACATACGAGTGTCTGTTAATAAACTTCTGCCATGGCATGTGTTTGTAAGCCCATGAGTAGAAGCTTAAAAAATAATAAAATAGCTTAAACTTAGATTTAGAACTTAGACTTAGGAAACTTAAGATTAGAAATATTTTATCTTAAGTTTTCCTAAGTTAAGAAACTTTGAAATTCTAAATCCTAAGTTAGAAGTTCTAGAAGGGCTAGAAATAGATTAGTCCCATAAGTTAGTGGATACTTATGGAAGACCCTCCTTGCCATAAAAGGAGAGGTATTTGTCTTGTAAATAACACTTTTGAGACAGAACACTGCCTCAAAATTTGCGACAATCATTACCAAATCGTGGACACTGAGGACAATTTTTGGATAGATTTGCGAATTCCTGACAAAAAAAATCTATATATAGACCTCCACCCTTCTCTCCACGAATCCATTCTACAGTTTTGCTCTCAAGTTCATGCCAATTTTTTTTAAGAATTTTCAAACCTTCCAGAACACTCTAGAATCACTGTTATCATGGCCTCCCGGGATCCGGCACTTTCTATACATCGCCGTAAGATCTCACAGCCTTACACCAGCGACCTATTCTTACTGGAGGTCAAGAACCACTCTGAGACAATACAATTAGCCAATGACATTTTCTTCCATCTTGGTTTTTATCTCTTGCATCTTCCAGAACACCAACATGAAAGCCTTATATGTGTTGCCTATTCCTCCTACTCTGACGAATTCCACACTTTCCATATTTCTTACAAGGATGGTAGCTACGTCTCCATTGATATTACACCAGCCAGGATCCAACTGATTGGATTTCTCGATTATGGCAAATCAATCCAAGGAAAGGGCACCAACTATGACCCGAATTATTTCAAGACGTTCCTGCTCGACGATGGCAAAACCATCGCTCACACCCACAATGGCATCGCCAAAGAAACTGATCAAAGATCCTAAGTTACGAGCAACCATAGAGATCCTTCTCATTTTGACAAAGGTCCACATCGTTCGCATGGATCGCATTCCTCCAAGCGACCTTTTTGCACTCACCATGACACTGAGTGACCCCACTTACACCTTTAAGTGGGCAGAAAAGAATGTCGAGAAACTCTGCTTGGCCCTCAAACAACGTAAGACAACCACTAAATGTGGTGACCTCCTGCAGATGATCCTCCAACAACACCTGGGCCGCAAGACAACATCCGCTCTCAAAGAGCTAGAAACACTATTTCCTAGCACCAAAAAATGAGCCAGCCCCTAGATAGCAGATCCTCAGCCAGATCCACCCACCAAGAAGCAGAAAGGCAAGGCAGTCAGCACTGAAGCCGCCATATCTACCGAGATTTTATCTAGTGACATTGGGGCTGAGTATGCTGAATCCGGCGGGAGCCTTAAACCCTCTCAGGTCCCAAAGGAAGTCTTAGCCCAACAAGAAGCTCTACTCCAACATGTTGCGGCAAGAAGACAGGCGGTAGCAGTAGCAAGCAGCTCTGGGGATGCCGACGCATCTGGCTCTGGTTCAGTCGGTGGGATTCCAGTCACTCCGGGTACTTCAGTAGTCCATGCAACTACGCCTCCACGCACCACCTCTCTACCACTACAGACACCACTTGCTACCACTTCCACCCCTTCCACCCCTTCCATCACACTCAACACTGGATTTGACTCTACTATTCCACCAAAAACTTTTTCGATACCAACCTCACCTCTGCTTGACTCCTCACTCGACGTCAACGATTTTGCACTCCAATTACTCAATCAGATTCCCTTCATATCCTCTCTTCCCCATGCTCCCTCTCCCCCCAGAATTCCAACACCTCCTATCTCATCGCAATCACCTCCTCAAAAAACACAATCTCCTCCTTTGACACCTCACTCACGTCCACCTACTTATCCCCCAAACCCCTCTTCTACACAATTTCCTGATCTTCTCCCTTACAACCCTATGTCTTATCCAAATTACCAACGCTCCTTCCCTGACATTGGCATATGGGAGCAATTACGACTGACTGCCCAGAAGATGGTTCGGTTGGTGAATGAGCTTCAATACAACATCTATGGAACCTTGTCAGGTCAACAAGTAGTACGACAGGTCGATGACGGTGCCATCCTACAACTTTAGTAAGAAAATCAACGGTTGGTGGCTGAATCTGCTCAAAAACAACAATAGATCGATAACCTCACCACATACAATCAACAACAACAATAGATGCTCAGCCACCTACAAAGCCAACTCCAGCTAAAAATCTCTCACATGCAAACCGTCATCGACAACATCACAACAAAACAAGATGAGGCTGTTGCAGATGCCCAAGCCGCACGTTCCGCTATGAAGGAACAACTGAAAATGGTCGATTTCAATGATTTCGCACCACCAACTATTCCTGAGGGTATTTAAATTCCAGTGGAAGCATATAAGCAGTTGGCCCAAAAGTTGAAATCCACGACAGAATAACACACCAAACTCCAACAATCATACACTGCTTCCATCGAGGCCCTCAACCAACACATAGCCACTTTGGAAGAACGATTGAAGACGACCGTTCAGTCCACACCTTCTGTCCATGCAGAGCATGCTCACTTTCACAACTCCGGACATCACTTTGATGGTTCAGATGGCGACGATGGAGCAGGATTTCAACAACCACCAACAGATAATCAAGACTCGACATTTCAAGGGCGGTCTAAAGGACCACAAGCTCAACCACCAACCAATCCTCAAGGCACTGGTGGTACTTCCTCCCAACACAATTCACTACTACTGCCTCTAACCCCATCGATACAACTAACTTTCCCTTTCCACGCCAATTTTCTCCCAAATCACAATGGATCGCTGCTTCTAACCCTTCACCTCCCCTCTCTCCTGAACCAGACCCCCAACTTGAACACGCCTTAGCTGCTGAAGCTCCCACAATACAACACCAGATCTCTCCAACTACACCGAGTTAGAACAATTCGAGTTTTTGAAACAATTCGAGTCTTAAGAAAAATTCGAGTCTTCGGAAAAATTCGAGTCTTTGGTGAACACTGAACCGTTTGAAGCCCCATTTAATCCTGTGGATTCGTCTCAGTGTGTTGCACAAGATGAAACAGAGAGTCTAAAAAATGAACTCCGTTCGGCGACACTGGACCAATTCTCGAGAATGTTGGAAAGTAGTCCATTTAGTGGCATTTCCCTCGACAGAAAGGGTGTTTCTGGACAAACGACGTCAGAATTAAACTGCAAATGCTCTAGTGGGTTCGTGTTGAGCCCATGAACTTGTGGACACCTCTCGTCTGAAGTTTTGACCAATTTTGACTGAATTCGACCAATTTCTGGCTCGATAGGTCTAGAATCCCAGCACTACGTTTAGGGTTTCTAGTTCGGGCGCACGTTTCGCTGTGAGTACTGAACCATTTGGAGCCTAGTAAAGTGGTCTAGATTCGTATCGGCATGCAGCACATGTAGACGGTCTGAAAAACGGACTTTGTTTGCATAAATTTCTATTGGATATGGATATATTTGAAGCCTTTTTGCCTATTTCTTTTAGGTTAAGGCCCAAATTTCTCCAAAACTTAAATCGTAGGTGTGGGAATAAATTTTCTATGCTTTAAGGCCATTCCTCAAAGGTGTTATAGGATATCTAAGGTACTCCAAAACTTAAATGATAGGTGTGAGCATAAGTTCTCTATGCTTCAAGACCCTTTATCAAACATGTTATAGGGGTTGTTAGTAGAGCTCTACAAAATATCCCAAGTTTTGAAGGATTAGAGGGCTCTAAACAATGCTTCTTGGTTTCCAAGGGAAGGCTCGAACTTGAAACCAGAGAAACTTTGGATGTCAAGCTAACCAATTGAGCCAACTCCCTTGGGTGGCTCTAAACAATGAGAAAATATATATCCAACTTCCTCGGATTCGGAAATAAAAATTTATTTCAACCAAAAAGAACACCTCTCCTTGCGTCGTGTGCATGAAACTTAAGAGTACTTGAATCCTATATTTTGAGAACTTTATAGCCTTAAATCCTATATAGTCTTGAATCCTAAGAATACTTGAATCCTATATAGCCTTGAATGAATACATATTAAAACTTTTCTGAAGTAGCTTCAAATTCTAGCTAGAAATGAAACAAAAAATCGAATGTTAGGCCAATTTAGAGCTTTAAAAATTTGAAGCCTCTTGAATCAAGGTTGTTGGTAAGTTCCCAAAAGTACCTAGACAAACAATTGGTTCTCAAATACAGTTCATAAAGTGGTTTTGCAACCTCCTCAAAGCAGTTGGCTAGTGTCAATCCTGTGATAATGCCTCTAGACCTTTGGCAACAATGCTTTCCAAGTGAGAACACCTAAACATTGACAAAATAAAAGTTTCCAAAAAAGGTCTAGCAGATCTTTAATCACCAATTTTTCTCCAAAGAGTTCTTGAAAAGCCTTCTTCCTTCTCCTTTTTGAGATTCCCATGAAGAAATGTATACCTGATTCTTCCGCAAGGGGTGCCAGTGCATTTTGCAAAACAGATAAGTTCATCATGGCAGGAGAACGATTTGATGAGGAAACATGCTCTCTACGCTTCCAAAAGTCAGGCTCTGAATATGTATTGTTGGGCTCCAAATAAAGCTCTGACAGAAACAATAAATAAACTCAGCGTCGAGCTAATATTGCGATACATATGGATGCAAGTAAATCGAGAACATACTCAGTCCATGCAGCAGCAGCCTACTTCTTCCCATCCAGCTAGTCAAACATTTCCTCGCAATGACATCCAGTCACAGCATGGCGTGCTTTTGCCACTCGCAGCAGATGACCCTTCTGAACTGAGAAAGTTTAGGCTTCAATTTCTTAACAAAGTTGAGGTCCTCCACTTGACCAGAGAGAGCAGTGAGAAGAGGGCCCCAATTGTTCCTACACAAACATTGGATCAAGAACCAGATGTGCAGGCAGTTTTGTCTGATCTAACGTGTGACAACGATGGCAAAATATGTTCATTTGTTGGTGGAGACGCACATGAAAAGGCCACTCAATGCCTTCATTTGCACAAAATTCAAACCTTACTACCTGGGTATGTTCCTGGGAGGCACATATCAAGAAATCTTAGGCAGCATGCACAATCTTTTTGGTTTGACACATGTGGTTCCCATATTGGGAAAGGCCGAAGGCAGTTTCCAAATTTTCCGTGAATTGCCAAGCCAAACCGTAGTGAAATTAGACCCTAAACCCATGATTGTTTCTTTTGTGTTTCTATATTTCAGTCCATGTAGCCATTACTGCTTGACAATCACTTTGAACAGTAGCACACAGTTCTAAGTAAAGCCATGAATAGTTTTGGGTATTATTGTTGCTTTTCTTTTTCCAGTGATCATGCCTCAACAATCACTACCATCTGAACATAGGTGCAGCTAGTAGACACCAATGTCATTGGTGTGGCAGCTCACAAGGCATACACATTGCAGGTGGCATTGTCTATATTGTGGACAACAATTTACACCAACAACCATCGTCTACAACTCCCCAATGATGATGAACCTTACAAAGTAACCTACACGCAGATGAGGCATACTTTGGAGGCTTAGGAGTAGGAGATGAGGGCATAGTATATTCAATTATGTGCATTGTGCATGTGGGTTGTATGAAGCAACATCCTCGCAATAGAGACGTCAAGTCAGAACATCGAAGAAAATCTAATTCTAATAAAAAAACATGCACAATGTTATTAAGCAAGCTTGATGAACACCTGCATGTGAATTGATATCAGCAAAAGAATATGAAGCTTTTGAATGTGGATGGAATTTCGTCAGTGGATGTATCACCTATTTATTTCCCATTTGTTTATGCTACGAAACAAAGCTGTTTTATGGCATAACTATGGAACATTTTCAACATGTTATTAAACAAAACTGTTGGTGATTTCAGTAGCGTAATGCCAGTCAGTTTCACTCTTTCTTTAAGCCGTTGAGTGAATGCAGAAGTTGTAATTTGGTGCAAAGCATAAGGCTTGAAATCACATTATTTCACACTCTGTAAAACATAAATAGAAAAAACTCATTTTTCTGGGCAATAGGCAAGTCCATAACAACTTTTGTAGTTTGCTTTCTACTTCCTATGAGAAAAACAATTTTTGAAACTCTGTTGTTATGTTTATAAAACATATTTTCTACATACTTCTAAACAAAAAAGCAAACATATGAACTGTCTTCTGAGAGTTCGGGGTTTACGGCGGGTTGAAGACGGAAAGAGAAGCACTGGTGCATGGTTTCTAGTTTATAGAGGCTTGCCAAGCTCAACAGAGGGATTATTAGCCTGTGCATAGCATCAGACAGGGAAAAATTTGGTGAAAAATTGACAATTTTGAAGCCAGTTGAAAATTGAAACTGGGTTTGGGGTTACGGTTTTTTATACATAACTGGTGATTTCTTCGCTGTTTGTGCACTGTTTTGGATGCCGTAAGGACATGAAGGAAGCTAATTACATTGTCAACCAACCATGGAGAGATTCTGAGATTTATGTCAGAGATTCGTCTCCAGACAGTTAACCTAGCAGATTTGCTGTAAAAGGTGAAAAAAGCCACTTTTTCAAGTTGAGCTAAAATCAACGTTTCTCCACGGAATTTCATGACTGAACACTCTACAGACTTGGTATCAGTAGGGCAACCCTGCTCCAGGCCTCAGATCATGCTCAAATCGATCCGTAGGCGAGTTTGATCAAGCGACAGGTAGCTTGGGGAGGCGCGGTCGTAGACAAGGAGGTCGCGGACTATTCGCACGTGGAACCAGGGTGAAACCATAGCGTTTCGGAGTGGGTAGTGCTTACAAGACTCTCCATTAGTGCACAAGAGTGCTCAGATCTGTTGGATAGAGAAGCTACAAGATCAACGGCTCAGTTCGTGCTATCCAGAAGAGATATCCACAGTTGGATCAGAATCAACCATTGGATGGAGTCTAAAGGGTTGTTGAAGAGGGCCCTGAAGAAATATAGTGCATTTTGGCCTTCAGCTTCATTAAAAATTTTCAGACTAAAACTAGAGTTGGGTCCCTTCACAAGTGAAGAGTGAAGTTTCTTCAAGGTGAAGAAACAGCTCAAAAACTAGATAAGTCCCTATTTTTGGGTCCTTTGCCCGTTTTGACCCAAACGAAAGGCTATAACCTCCAAACGAAGGGCACCCGGACTGTACCTGCAAGTACGGTACAGCAAAACAGAGTGATTGCAGCGGAGAAAGTGTTCGGAGCGCGCCAGAAGTGATTTCACCATTCCACTGGGCACGTTGTTGGGAGTTGACGATTGAGTGCATTTCGGAAGGCGACGCCGATTTGGCTTTCAAATTGGTGGAAAAGCGGTGAGTGGCCTGGTAAGGGAAAAAGTGCAGGTCATTATTTTCAACTTCTGACATCACTGTTGGCCTCAACATACTGTTTTTAGCCTACGACAAAAGTTTCAAGTAGTTTTGCGATGACAAACATGGGAGAGTTCATTTTGAGTGAAAGTAGCAAATTGGACGGGATTTCCAACTATGCAGTGTGGAAATTCAAAATGAAAAACATACTGATGGAGAAAGACGTGTGGGAAGTCATCACAGGTGATGAGAGAAGGCCGCCAAATGAAGCGGATATCAAAGTGTTCGATAAAAAGATGAGTAAAGCTTTGACCTTCATTAACTTGTCAGTGAAGGACCACATCATTACCCACATTTGTGATGTTGTTACACCCAGACAGGCATGGGATGTGCTAAAGGAGCAGTTCGAGACGTCAAATCCGTCAAGAATCATGTTTCTGAAGTCAAAGCTGAATAGTGCCCGCATCTGACGAGCTCACAAGAATCTTGATGCAGGAAGAGCAACAACGAGAAATAGTGAAAGCTAGACGTCAAAATACTGACGATCAGGCACTTGCGACACGCCAAAAACAAGGCAAGGGCAAGGGCAAGAAGAAGTCTAAACAGTAATTTGCCAAGTCTCAGGAGGACGAGGGATCTTTCAATAAAACTAAGAAGAAAGGCAAGTGCTTCCATTGTGGTAAAAAGGGCCATTGGAAGAGTGAATGTCACAAATTCCTGGCGAAACAAGGCAACGAGAAACCAAAACAAGCAGGTAACCTTGTCGATGAGGGTGAGATTGAAGACTCTAGCATCTTCATATTTGCATTGTCATCTAATGAAGATGATCAAGCATGGTATATTGACTCGGGAGCCACAAGATACATGACATGTAACAAGAATTGATTCAGTAGTTTGAAAGTGTTGGATAATGGAACATCCGTTTCACAAGCAAATGGTGAGGTGTGCAAGATCAAGGGGATAGGCACCATTTCAATCCAACTACTTGATGGCAAAAGCAGGATGATTAGGGAGGTACTTTACGTACCAGGTTTGAAGAAAAATCTACTTTCTGTTGGAGTCATTACTGATCAAAAGTTGAAAGTAGAATTTGCCCATGATCGTTGATTTGTGAAGGATGTGAACCAAAAGTTCAAAGTTATTGTAGATGGAGTAAGGGAGCTCAATACAAAATTGTATAGGTTGAATGCTACAATCAAGGGGCAACATGGACTTGTATCGTCCATTCCATCGCAAACTGAGTTGTGGCATAAGAGGCTTGGTCACTTGAACCTGGGAAGCCTCAGTTAGATGAGAAAATTGGAGATGGTAACAGGATTGCCTACCATAGAAGATCACTTGAAATTGATGTGCGAATCTTGTGTATATGGGAAGCAGCATCGAGAGAAGTTCAATAAAGGGGGTGTTGCAAGAGCAAAGAACATCCTGGATTTAATCCACACAGATTTATGCGGACCTATGAGGACTATGTCCTTAGGTAAAGCCTTCTATTTCATGACCTTTATCGATGATATGTCACGTAAGACGTGGATCTACTTCTTGAAAAAAAAATCAGATGCATTTGACAACTTCAAGAGCTTCAAAGCATTGGTCGAAAATCAGATAGGTAGGAAGATCAAAGTCCTAAGATCAGATAGTGGAGGTGAGGACAAGTCTAATGACTTCAATGATCTTTGTGATCAATGTGGGATTAAAAGACAATTTACGCAAGCTCATACTCCTGCTCTCAATGGTGTAGCTGAGCGCAAGAATTGTACGATTGTGAAAAGTGCCAGATCTATGCTAGCTGAGTGAAACTACCAAAAGATTTTTGGTCAGAAGCATGCAGTACGGCAATCTATCCTCAAAATAGAAGTCCTACCATTGCCATACCAAAGATAATACCTGAGGAAGCATTCACGAAGAAGAAGCCAAAGGTGAACCACTTGCGAATCTTTGGATGTAAGGCCTTTGTACACATTCCTAAGGAGGAGAGATGTAAACTTGATGTGAAAGCTATCAAGTGCATATTCTAGGATATGATGATCGTGTGAAGGGCTATAGATGTTTTAATCCAGTGGAAAAAAAAATCCATATAAGTCGTGATGTTATCTTTGATGAATCCAAGATGTATGAAGACGAGGATGCTGAGAAGATAGACACATCCAGTGGGAAAGATGGTATAGTGAGGATACCACCTAATGATGATCCATTCATTGACCTTCCGAGTGATGAACATGGGGATACATCTCAAGATACTACTACTCAACCTCAAGAGACAAGTTGGAGAGGTAGGGACAAATCTTTTGGTGCAAGAAGGATTGAAGTTGCAGGTGACAAACGCAAGGAGAAGGATGTACCGTGGGATACATTTTTACCAAGAAGCCGATCACCTGATAGGAAGGTCCCTAAGTGGTTTGAAAGATTGTTGGAGAGCCGCGACATGGATGACTTTCCAGGATCATCTAGCCAGGGAGAGCTACGAAGATCAACAAGAGAGAAGACTCAACCTGAAAGGTACGAAGCAAATTATGCTATCTTATATAGCATTATTCAAAGCAAAGAACTTTCGACTTATGGTGAAGTGAAGGATGATGACATTTGGGTCAAGGCCATGAGAGAGGAGGAGGAGTCAATTGCTAAGCATAGCACATGGGACTTAGTAGAACCACCAGTTGGCAAGAAATCCATTGGTTGCAAAAGGGTATACAGGACTAAGTACCATGCAGATGGAAGTATAGCAAAGCACAAGGCAAGATTGGTGATCAAAGGGTATGCACAAAGTAAAGGCATCGACTGTGAGGAGACCTTTGCGCCGGTATGTAAGTGAAATACTCTACGTCTACTTGTTGCTTTAGCTTCACATTTTGGTTGGCCTTTGCATCAGATGAATGTGAAATTTGCTTTTCTAAATGGTGAGTTGGAAGAAGAGGTGTTCATGGATCAACCTGAAGGCTTTGTAGTGAAGGAATAGGAAAATAAAGTATGTCGCTTGAAGAAAGTACTTTATGGTCTTAAACAAGCACCACGTGCGTGGTATAGCAGGATTGATGCCGACTTTCATTCAAAGGGGATGGTGAGAACACATTCTGATCCAAATCTATGTCTTATGCTTTGATGATATGGTTGCCTTGATTGCTCTTTATGTTGATGACTTGATTATTACGGGAAATAATCAAGAGATGATAGACATGGTCAAGAAAGACCTCAGGGAACAATTCGAGATGACAGATCTCAGTCTAATGCATTATTGCCTTGGAGTAGAGGTGTGGCAAAAAGGACATGAAGTGGGTTTAACATAGGTGAAGTATGTCAAAGAGTTGCTGCACAGGTTTAGGTTGCAGGATTGCAAACCAATGAATACTCCTATTGAAAAAGCTTTCTAAGCTTGATGAGTCACTGTCATTTGATGCTACGCTGTATAGACAGTTAGTAGGAAGCTTGATTTACCTTACCACGACTAGACCAGATATATGCTATGTTGT